>AWWV01007101.1:0-73396 GCA_001974805.1 Corchorus capsularis
TCTAAATCTAAATCTAAAGCAGATTAATAAAGCAAACAATAATTATAAAGCATACTTCTTCACCAGTGGTATCCTTCAATCAAATTAACTATGGATCCTAGATTTAAAAGGTGAATTTCGCATCTTATTCTTGACTGACAACTGATATAGGTTTCCCAACATGTATTTTAGATAAGAGGCCGATTAGAGCTGCAGTTATCCCTATTATTCCTTCAGCGATCAATTACTTTCTTAGGGCTTAAAGATCACTTGAGAACAAAGCATTAAGAACAGTTAATTTTACACACATGCCTATAAATAGAACCATACGAAGAGAAATTTCTCGCCCTCCGGTAGACAAATACCCATTAAGCAGCGATTAAACAAACCTAATTTGCTACATACAATCAAGCTTGAGTGATTAATTCTAAGTATGATCTAGCCATAGATCTTCCTCTTACATCCTTAGTGGCCACATAATTCAGATAAGATTCAGAATCATAAAATTATTCTAGGGTTTTGACTACTATCATCAAGAACTTAACACAAAATTATAAGTATAGAAATCTCACCATAATCAATTGATTGAATTCACCAAAGGATCAGAAGTATTAAGGATTTAGCTACTCATGGATTTAGGAAAATCCATGAGAGGCATAAGAATACTTACAGGACTGGGAGAGGCGGAATCTCCCCTTTGAAACCCCTAGGGACGTTCGACTCCCTCTATTGCTAGAGAGGGTGTCGACTTCTCCCCTTCTAAAATAGAGAAAACCTAAAACTAAAGAAGGTAGAAAAGAGAATAATCTAAAATTTGTGGATTGTGAAGTTGTGGTGTTAAGTGTGTGATTTGTGATACAGGAGGTGGCTATTTATAGTGGAGAATAAGGGTAGGATGGTTTAGGCTCTTTTCTTGGAGTCCAAGTAGGATTGGGTGTCATCCTAGAGTTGTCTCCAAGTTGGATGAGGATTCTAGAATTTCCTGGAAATTTCTGGAATTGAGCAGGGATTTCGACTTCAGTTTCGGGCTTGAAGATGGCAGATCAGGGCTTTGCACTTCAAAATAAAGTTGTAGAGCTCGGAGTTAGCTTTCCAACGAGTACTGATGGGCTTAAAACGGACATCTGAGCAGAAAGTTATGACCTTTCTACGAAGACTGCGCTGAAACCGGGCTAATATCGCAAATCTACGGGATTAATGCGGGATTTGGATATTCTTTTGGATATTAGGTCTATTAATTGGGATTTTAACTCCAATTATAAGTTTATATGGGCTGAGTATATTCCCATATAAATAATCCAAAAATCCTCAACTTCAGGGCTTCATCTGGGCTTGTCTTCAATCCTTAATAAATTAAGCTCCAAATCTTCAATTTTGCTTCTTGAATTAATTCTTCAATTCTTCAAAATATCTTCAATCACGAACTTCGAATCTTCAAATCTTCATTCCAAATGGCTAAATCCATAGTTGAGTAAAAAGTCTCCAAAATAGCTCCAAAAAGAGTGAAAAACAATAAGTTTTCACTTTTCTTGTCTTCAGGACCTAAAAACACAAATACTAACAAAATAGGGTAAAAACACATATAAAAATAGCAAAAAGTATATAAAAATAGCTATAAAAACATGCATAATTTGAACTCGATCACACGGCTTAGCCCATTCCTCGAAAGAAGTTTTTACGGGATCCTTATTTATCAAAATCCTAATCATGTTTTAAATTTAAAACTATATTCCTTTATAGAGTTTTCAATAAATTTTTCCAAAATAAATTCATTTGATGATTTTCTATTTGCTAATAATCTTTTACTTCTTTTCACCAAAATTTTTTTTATACTTCAGATGGTTAATAACAACAAAGAAAAACTTAATATAAAATATTTTTTTAAAAAATAAAAAATAAAAGACGCCCAACATGCCAGCATGGACTATCCACCTTGTCTTACTTATTTAGTAACTATATTTTCCAACATAAAATATAAACAAAGTGGTAAACATTCCAATAACAAATCCTATAATCAATCCTTTGGTGAAGGAGTAATGTATTGCATGGTTGTTTGTTGATACCAAACTGTGCCCAACATCGAGATAGAGAGAGCTTCAAGTGGCCTGAAAGAGAGAGAACCGTGAGAGGAGGCCTCTAGGGTGTGTCTCGAGAGGACCCTCTCCGACGGTCAAGTCAGTAGGGTCCATGTGTGTGTAGTGAAGAAGTTGGAAAGTAAGACATAATGTTATAGAATGAATCATAATAGAGCATAATGAGAGGATATACATTTGCCTTTATGTTATATAGGAGGCCAATAGGCCTTGGTGGGCCTGAGTCATGTTGGGCCTCTGGGCCATGCTCAACAATGTTAATTGGAGTAATACTTTTTGACAAATTTTTTTACCCTCTTAATCATTTAAGTCCGAATATTATACAAATGCAACTTCTGTCTCTCTTCGATCTTCATACATCTTATGATAGGCACCTCAATAATGCAAATTTCAGTTGAAGCATCCAAGCACATATTGCATTCATTTAAATCAAATTTTAGTTGAAACATCCAAACACATTACATTCAGTCAAACCCCTATTTAAGAAAATTGCCAATTACAAACATTAAATTTCAGAAAATTCCAATTAGAAACAAATTTAAGAAAATTCTCAATTGAAACTCTAATTATCCCAATAAATTTGGGTTTCAATCATCACCAAATTAAGAAACCCCCAAATTATAATCTTCAATTAAGTGAAGTCACAATTAAAACCCTTATTCCTAATTTCGAACAAAAAAAACCTAATTCCTCCAATTACTATCCATAAAAACCAAAATATCGAATTAAAAATGCTAATTATATAAAAAAAATCCCAAAAAAGAACCCTAATTTTAGCAAAGTAAAAAATATAAACCCTAAATCCTTATTTCGAACCCAAATGATTGTAATTTCTCCAATTATACTTCATAAAAATACTAAACTTCGAATTAAAAATCGTAATTTATAAAAACCGCTAAATTAGAGCTTTCATTAAGCACCCAAACCCTAAATACTACTATAAACCTTTTTGGATGGCTTATTATAGCTTATGTTTTTATTATATGTTTTTCTTGTCTTATTATTTAGGGAAAATTCCAGTTAGGTGTATTGAAATGTAAAATAATCAATGCATGGTGATATAATGCAAAGTTGTCAACCTTTGGCGTAATGGATATAACCATCAATTTTAAGTGTAATGAGTAGTTTTTGTAAAAAGCTAATAATACCCATTAATTTAATAGAGGAAAAAAAGGGACAAAACCGATTTCCATCATATTTTCAAGACCTAACTGATTGAATGTCATCAAGTCCAACACAAATCTTGTAGCGGCCGCATGCAATTTCTGTCAAATCAAACAGTGGTCGCCGGCTTTTGTAGATTAATGAAGCAAGGTTCAAGTGGGGGGATGGATCGCAATTGCAATGGTTGATGTGGGTTTTTCTTGTTTGGTTGAAATAGCTGAGAAAGAATAGTTTATGTGGATTTACGAGAAAGAAAGAGAAACTGTTTGAAAAAAAAGGAGATCCAATGCTGTTGAATTTTGATAAACTTTTTGGCCGTTGATTTTTCCTTTTTTGTTGAGCAGAAGGCAAAAAATTGGTTTCAAATAGTGTCACTGTCTTTTCTTTAGTAATTAACATTTCCTTTGGCAAAAAGAGAAAAAAAAATTACAATTTTTAAGAAGCAAGCACCCTAAATATATTTATAAAACATGAAGAAGATAGTTTTGCTTTCTTTCATGGTGGCCTAGCTGATGCATTGACGCCATTGTTGTTGAGCTTATATAAACATGAAATAATAAAAGACATGCATATTTTTTCAAGCTTTTTTCATCAATTTTTGTGTTGGGTTATAGTATTTTAAGCCATTTTGTAACAATCAAGAAACCCAAAAAGCAAAAATTTCCATAATATATTTATATTTGGTGTTCTTATGGACATGCATTTTTGGCCAATTAACAATAAAAAAAATCCAAGGTGAAAGCCACAAAATATGCCAACAACAAAGGAAGAATAGACTCTTTCAATAAGGGGTGTTTTGGACGTTTTGTAAGATTTTTCATTACACTTACAAATGATAGCATTACACATCACTCAATTGAAATCTTTACACCAAAAGTTGAAAGCTTTCAATAATACCACCATCCATTGATTATTTTGCATTCCAATATACCTAAGAGGAATTTACCCTTTTATTTAACTATATTTGATTTGATTGAAGGGGTTGCTAAATACCGCCCCCTTTTTGCTATTCACCGCTCCACTTTTTACACTTTTGCTCTTTGCTTCATTTTCTAAAATTTCAAATCTTCTGAAATATTGAAGTTATTACAAACGTAGAATAGCCCGAGAACTCCGGAAATTGACGATAACGTGCCGTATTTTGATGATGATGTAAGAAAAATTGCAAATTTTCAAGAAAATTGGGTTTAGGGTTGGTGTCGCCCCAAGAGGGCGGCCTGACCACAGTAGTGCCGCCCCAGGGGGGCGGCATAAGCAATTTTGGTCAAAATTAACATAAAAAATTACTTTTTTATAAATATATAAAAAAAAGACACGTGTCGCCCTAGTGGGGCGGCTTGAGCCATGGTAAGCCGTCCCACTGGGGCGGCACGGGTCATCAGCCTTAAATTTCCTCAAAAATTGCATTTTTCTTAAACCGTCATCAAAATACGGCATGTTATCGTCCATTTTTCTTAAATCATCATCAAAATACAGCACGTTAACGCTATTCTAGGTTCGTGATAGTTTCAAGATTTCAGAGGATTTGAAATCTTAGAAAATGAAGCAAAGGACAAAAATGTAAAAAGTGGGGCGGTGAATAGCAAAAAGGGGGCAATATTTAGCAATTCAGTTTGATTAATCTGCATAAGTTATTTTATCAAATCATCTCTCAATTCCCTGCCCTTAAGACATTTTTTTAATTTATTACCTTAATTGTTTCTCTTGTTAGATTTCATATTGACTAGTTCTATCGCAATTTTATTTTGATATAAAGTTTATGTTTGTTAGATAATTGTTATTTTATCATTTACAAAATTTAATACGAGCTTTCCTCTCGGCAATGGATCTATCTTAATAAATTTTGAAAGCCCAACAAGGTTTTTATAACCTGGCTGTTTAATAAACCGGAAAGAGTCTTGGTCCTCGGTTCATCCGACTGAGCGGTTCATTGTGCGGACAGAAGGGTAAAATATCACATGTCTCGTTCCCTAGGGGAGAGCATTGGTCGGTTTCGTTTTTTTAATCGGTTTTATCGGTTTAAATTGTGAGAAACTATAAACCAAAAGCCGAATGATATGCCTAAGAAGTAGACTACAACCGAACCGTTGGTTTCGATCGATTTAGTCGGTTACGGTCGGTTTTTTCAATAAAGACGAAAGACTTTTTTTTTGTTCCCATTTCTTGAAAAAGCGAAAGACATTGTTTTGGCCTAAAGGCATTCATGTTCAATGGCCCATTTGGTATTCAAAGGAGTAGCCCATATTTATAACATCATTAGACCCGTCCAAGTTCAACTTAAAAGACAAATTATTTTTTTCCTTTTTTTCTTTCTTCTATCGCCTTCTTCTTCCTCACAACGTCTTCCTCTTTTTCGCAAAGCAGCTGGTAAGATGTCTGTCTCAAGCAACGGTCAAAGGTTCAAAGTCTCCAATAACCGTGAACTGCTTTCTAACTCAGGTATGTTGCTTCTCCATTCTTAAAAAGCCCTTTCACCATTCCATTTCCCTTAAAATCCCCTTACCTCTGAAATCCTAAATTTGAAATTTATATCGGTCGGTTTCGGTTCGGTTATATAACAAGTTTATCAAACCCGATAATCGACTGATAACCCCCCTTAACCATTGCCTTAAACCGAGATAACCGCCGGAACCAAAAAACTGCCTCGACTTGGCTGAGAATCTTCAATTCCAGTTGGTTTTTTCGGTCAAAACTGGACTTTGCTAGTTCTATTGCAATTTTATTTTGATGTAAAGTTTATGTTTGTTAGATCTATTGTTATTTTATCATTTACAAAATTTAATATGAGCTTTCCTCTCGGCAATGGATCTATCTTAATAAATTTTGAAAGTTCAACAAGGTTTTATAACCGGGTTGTTTAATAAACCGGAAAGAGTCCCGGTCCACAGTTCACCCGGCCGAACGGTTCATTGTGCGGATAGAAGGGTAAAATATCTCATGTCCCTACACCTGAACTTCCATCACCTCAATCACTGACTTTGAAACAATTAAAATTTATCAAAAATTTTACATAAAAAATTAAGTAATACTCTTCCTTTTTTTTGCTGATCTATAATTTTTGAATAGAAAAATATGGATATAAAGTAAAAAAATTCCAAATTTGAATGTGAAAAACTTGTAGGATCTCCTCATAGAAAATCTAGTTTTGTTGCAAACTTGTAGGATCTCCTTCTCTTCTTTGCTAGCATCATCAATCATGACATCACTGATGAGACCACATTAGTTCATATATTTTGCTATCTTTTAGGTGTTATTTGGTCTCATATGTCTCTGTTATTAAGTTTAATTATGTTGTTTTGCACTTGTATGATGATTTGGCTGAAATGTGCACTATGGCCGAATAATGAGCTAAATGGAGCATTTTGGAGCTAATTATGGATCCAAGGACTTAGAGCATGGATTTGATGATTCTTAGCCTATGGAGGAGACGTTTTAGAGCTTCAAGACTATAAATGGTTCACATGTATTTGATGGTTCACCACATGACTTGATTTCACCTTGATAAGTCATGAAACTTCACAAGAAGCTTGGTGAATATGGACTAGCCACATGGACGAGATGATTTGGAAAGATAGAGAAGAGTGAAGACATATGGTTAACTACATATGCTTGTTGTTGCATATATGCCTATGATAGGAAGATTTGGACTATGCACTACATGAAGACTTTGCACTTGGATCGGACCTTGTGTAAGGAGTTTCTAGGAGCCCAAACCGATCTAAGGAGGAAGCAATTAGGAGTCTTGATAACCCTAGCCGCCGACCCCTATATAAGCATTCTCTTCTCTCTAGTTTTCAGAAGATGCCAGAGTACTAGAAGAAAGCAGAAGGCCAAAACACTCTATTTTTTATGTCAAATTCTATTTCTTTTGTTGTGGATTTTATCACTCAAGTGATGAATGAGTAGTTTTCTTATTTCTCATGATGTATGTTACATTGATCTCTTGACTATATCATGGTGAGACTATTCGTGGGTTAGTATTGAATCAATTTCAGTTTATATATCTTGTTCTTAGTTTATTCATATGCAAAAATAGGATTCCTGGCCAGTTGATTGTTTATCTATACGAAGTATGCTTTCTATTAGATCTTTATGATTTTTTAGATCGATACAAAAGTAAATTGATGATTCTTACTGAGGATTTTATTTGTTTAGATATATAACTATTATATGATTAGTAATAGCTTTCTGTGAAGCTAGTTATGTAGCCTAGTATGCCATCCGATTGATCTTTATGCTCATTCCTTATGGAATGGTAAGGCTATCAACATTAGAAAGCATAGAACATGAAGTTGTATGCTTCGGATGAATGCGTGATTGTTATTCATGAGTTGTGTATTCAGCTAGGTATTGATTTGATAGGAAAGTATGGCCGTACTAGTTGTAATTCAACCGAGATTCTATCCAGCCGAATTGATTGTGTATGTGGATTGATTTGGATGATTGAATAGTTTAGGACCCATGAGTCAAGAGTGATTGTGCTTATGTTATGATGAAGCTTTCTTATTATTGTTAATTCGATACCTTTAGAGTCTTCTCTAGTTAGTTTACTTTCATTTACTTGCTTGATTATTACTTGTTTTTACATTCCTCGCTATTGAAAGATTACTGCAGAAAAGGACTAGCTACCTCCTCGTGGGATTCGACCCTTGCTTACCACTTTACCTGAGTTTGCGAGGATAAATAAACGTGACTGTTTTCTTGTGACGACGCTAAGAACCGAACAATTCTTAGAAAGAGCAACAAATTGTATTTTTCATTCTCTTCAAAACTGTATTTGGGTTAGAGATGCTTAGAATAGTTTGTTCTAAAATCCCAATAGTGGAAAGAAAGTTCATAGGGTGAAGAATCATATATTCAAAATCTAAGGTGATCCAGCAATGAATGGCAAAGATCAAAGTAGAGGCAGCTGCCGACTGGAGCTTGAGTCGAGGAAAGGACAAAGATGAAAGAAATTTTACTTTTAAATTGCATAAAATATAAATATTTGAGGGATTTTACGTAAAATAAATAAAGTTGAAGGACTGTATAGAAATATTAAGGGGACTCATTAGCAACAAATTGAAATGTTCAAGGACTATTTCATAAATAACCCTTTTTGCTATTACAGGTGACAAGTGGCACCCATGAATTTAGCGACTCGTTGACAATCTCTCATTTGGGATTGTCATTATAGATATGTATCAAAAAATAGGTATAGATCTGGCCAAAAAAAGATAGATAGGTATATATGTTTAGTTTTTCTTTACTTTCTTAGTTTTTTCTTTCCTCATTATTCTTAGATGATAACATGAGTGGGGGAATTTGAAAATGAAATTTAGAGGTTTTAGACATCGATTCAAACTGATTAAGAAAAAGTTACTCTCATTTGATGAGAGGGCTAAAAATATATTTGTTAATGTTGATAAGGCTGGGTTTTCACCTCTTGTCATATCTTTGGTTGCTTTGGTGCCAAAAGTCATGTCAGTAGTTTGTGCATTTTATCCAAATATGAAGTTGCATCTGTTGTATGTCACTCCTTGTTTTGGATCAAAGCAATGAGTGTCTCATGTGTTGCTACTTTATTATTCATGGATTTAATGGACTGTATAACGTATAAAGGACATATTCTGTGAGTGAGGAATTTGTGAATTTCTTGTGAAGGATATATTCAAAGCAATGAATCTCTTTTGAGATACACACTTGCTATGAGTGAGGAATCTAGGAATAAGATTATAAGTTTTAGACAACGATTTAAATTGATTAGGAAAAAGTCTCTCATTTGATGAGAGAACTAAACATCTGTTTATTAATGTTGATAGGGCTAGTTTTTCACCCCTTGTCATTTATGTGGTTGCTTTGGTGCCACAAGCTATGTCTGTTGTTGTTGCATTTCACCCAAATCTGAATCTTGATCCTGTTGTGTGTCATTCTTTATTTTGCTACCTTCATTATCCACGGTTTCGATGGACTTTTGTAACTTAGCGAGGATATATTCTGATGTTGTTTATTGGGATTCTAAGTTAGAAAGGTTGAAAGACATGTCAAGTTTATGGATCGCATTGGGCTTGATAAGAAAACTTGGTTTGGAAGAGGAATCCTTCATTTTGGGTTGAAAGAAGTTGGAAATTAAAAAGGTTGCAATTTTAAGTGGAAGTTCTGAAATATGATTTTCTATGGTGCCCATTTTGCTCACACTGTCCATGGTTTGTCATAAAACATACCATTTGATTTGTAATTAATCAGGGTGTTTACTTGCTAATTTTAGCAACGATTTGGGTATTTTCAATCAAGTTATGTGTTGGTACGTTTTAATAGCAGTTAGTTTCAATAGTAAGTTTAGGTGTTAACTTTTTCAATTTCAAGTCTGATGTTTATTTTTTATTTTAATGTAGGTGGAATTGTGATGGCAGCTTGTTGATGATGTAGGTGAAACTATGATGGTAGCTTGATGATCAGTGTTTTTTTAATCTGATAGCAGAATATAACTCTACCTGTTTGTTTTTTTATTTTATCTACTTTGGTGTTTAACGGAAATGGAATTGTTTAATGATGACTACTATAAGTTTAGTACTAATTGTAGAAGCTTATGTTTTGGGTAATTTGGTGTTTAATTGAGATGTTTATTATGAGATGTTTTATTAATGATTGATATGGTGTTTAATTGAGATGTTTATTATGAGATGTTCAATTGGTTAAATGTTCTTTTTTCTCTATCACAAAAGATATGTTGCTTAATGTTACTGGCTTTTAATGTTTGGACTGTTTTATTTCTTTAATGTAAATACATATTAGTCATTGACAATCGGCATAAGTTGGAGAAATATTTTTAGTTCGATAATGGTTTGTTACATTCATGACCTAATTTTTCTTTAAAAAAGCAAGGAATTTTTTCCTTAAAAAAATCAAATATTATTTGCTTGTTTTTTCTTTTTGATATGGAATAACACTTTATTATTCAAGTCAAATCCCAGATATCCTTAAAACAAGAGGATGTTCAAGAGGATGTTCTCATGAACTTGAAGTTTTGGCCTAGTGGCCAAGGCCTCAAAAGTTCATCCGGAGAGCAGGAGTTTGAATTCTTGCCCTCCCTTCCCCCTCCCCTATTAATTGTAGTGTTCTCAATGTACCAAAAAAAACAGAGGATGTTGTGATATTGCTTTATGTTCTTACAAACAACACTAGGTAATTAATGTAGAACTTGGCTTTATCCTTAGGATCAACGTTGTTTAGTAAGCTGATCTGATTTGGTTCTTATTTACTCATAAATTTTGAATAATGTGACATGGTTCAAGATTATAATATTGTTGGAGGTTTTCAACTCTAATTTTCAATGAAGAACCATAGAAGAATAGATGCGGCATACCGTAGCCTCACTTTGACTGATTGGTGTATTCGATTTTATTACAATAAATAAACATTTTTTTAAGGATGCCAAAGTATGGTAGGGATGTCACAGGGCGGGGAATATGCGGGGAGTATACTCCCTGAACCCTGCCCCGAATTTAAAACCCTATCTTCGTCCCCGACCCCGACGAGGAATAAAATAAACTCCTCATCCCCGACTCCGCAAGGAAACGACGAGGACGAGGAATTCTTGTTATCAAAATATTATACATAAATTAATATATTTGTAATTAAAATAATATATTTTATATAATTACAAGTGGTTAAAGTTCGAACTCTTCGTGCACCCCACCTAGGTTTGAATCCCACTGACCGCAATCTCCCATATGGTAGGTGATCTGTAAATTCCAAAAAGCCCGCAGGTGAAACTCCAATGGGTTCGTAAATCCCAAAAATGGGTCGGTGGTTTGCCCTGGCCTTGGAGATGGGGTAGCCACCCCTGCTCCTAAACTTTTTTTCACAAAAAAAAAAAGAGCTCATTCCCACCGTTCCATATTATTAGTTCATTTTAACCATATCACCAATATTAAGAAAGTTGGTTGGAACACAAAAAATTCTATAAAACTTTTATCATACTTTACAATACTACCCCAAACTTTACTTAACTTGTGTTTCTCTTCCTACATTTAATAAGTATAAAAAGTAGTCAAAAGTGTCTTGATTATCTAAATGAGACAGATAATTTTGGACAAGAAAAAAAATCCCAAAAAGGGACAGATAATATACCGAGGGAGTACATAATTTAACATGGCACGTACCAAGTAAGACGAGTTCTCTTTCAACGATTAAAGTCTAATGAACTAAAACTAGAATATAACAAGTCAAAACCAAGTAAAGTAGTTTCCAAGGGGATACCCATTGGTTAAGAGCTTGAGATTTCTTGTAGGAGGTCCCGTGTTCGAATCCTAGGAGAGACAGGGTGTGATTATCGGAAAGGAGAGGACTACCTCTTATTGTGTAGTCCATTTCAATATCATGTTCATGAGTAGCAAAACAAACCATGTGAAGTATATCAATACCCGAGCTCAAGCTTGACCTTACAGTGACCGATCGAATTCGAATTTTCTTCGAATCGAGATCGAGTAGCTTGCGATTAGTCATGTATCACTTACACCCCTAGCCGTGACAGAACCGTCAAAATTGCTTATGTGGCATTAACACCGTTGACTGTGCTGATATGACAGTCGCAACATGGAATTAAAAAATAAAAAATATTTCTTAAAAATATTAAATTATTTATTTAAAATAAGGATTTTTTTTTTTACAAACAAATACATTTCTCTTTCCTCAACAAAAGATCAAAGACCCTCTTTGTCATGAACCAATGAGAACACTTTGAATGTTCTTCTCCAAGGCTCAAATTATTTTTTACAAACACCAAATTATTTTTTATAAAAACTCACAAAGACCCTATTAAGATATCAAACAAATTAGTTCAACAATTAGAGATCAGCAACATGGATTGTAGTCTGCAATGAGGGAAAAAATTAAGTGGACGTGAGTAAATGACTGCTAGCCTACCACCACCATTTTTTCATCATGATTCATGACCCATGGCCATGGCCATTATTGAACTGAGTATATATTATTTTGTCGAGTCTCTTTATTAATATCAATATACATTTATATTGATATATTCATGGTACAGAAAGAACTGGAGAAAGTTTTTTTTTTTTTAAAAGGACATATCCTACAGAATCTTATCTATTTAGTACTTATCTAATTGATTGCAGTTGGTTGTAGCATTTGAAGGATTAATGGAGTTCAGAAGAATAAATGAGTAGTAGCAATAAAAAATATGGTAGGGTTCCTTAAAATGCCATATAGGGTGAATATGCTTTTTTGAGTAAATGAAGAGGGGAATAGGCAAGAGTAGAGTGATTCTGAAGGGAAAGAAATGTCCGATGGAAGCTGCCTTGTGTCTGCTGAAGCCCTGTTAGGAAGAACATATTCTGTTGTGATTGAACTCATTGAAGGTGTTGACACCCGAATTTTCATTTTAGGGTAAAACTGTCCATGAGCATGAAAAATAAAATGAATGGCCAGGATTTAAATGATGATGTGTTAGCTTTAATTGGATTTTAAGCCATCTTATGGATGTTGTTAGTAAAAGGCTTTGGTTTTAAGCCTGAAAAGCCCAAGTTGATTAATTGAGCCCAAGATTGGTCATAATTTGATTATAATTATACATACTTTTATTTATATGTACACTGCTCTCATGGGGTGACACTTGGCGTTTTGTGTCGTTGACAAGTGTCACTTGAGAGAATATGCTTTGTTTAGGAGGTGTGTGTTCATTCAATAGTATTTTTGGGTCCCACTTGAGGATTAACAGCATTTTTCAGTTTTCCTTTTTCATTGTAAACTTAATTAATCCTGCTTATTCTTAATTAATTATAATAATCAACGTTCAATGTATACAATGAAGTGATCATAAATTGATTTTTTGGGATAATAAAATATTAAAATTTGACTTTTTTTTTATCAGATTAAAACTTGACTGTTGAGCTTCCATGTTTTTATCTACTTGGGGCTTGGTAGGCATTTGGAGCTTCACAAGCTAAAATCCAGATATGGGTCGTATGGGTTGAATGAAAATCTCTTCCCTAATTATTTTCTTTTCTAGGTTTTTTCCCTAATTTATTTGTAACCTTTTATTTTCATTATGTTTGTCTTTCCAGTTTCCACTATTTGATAGATCCTTTGAATTTGAGCTAAAATACTGATAAGAGCATTAAATATCGGGTTGAATTTGAACAGCTAAATTAGAGTTTTTGAGTCTCCCATCTTCTCTTCCCTAGGGTTTGGGGTTTGGCTTTCTCTATTTTCCTTCTCACAAGAAGGCGCAGCAGGCCCTAGCACCGCCCCTTTCTCCTCCCCCTTCTTCATTCCCTTTCCTCAATCCATGTTTCTTCCTTGCTCGAATTTTTTCTCCTCCACAACCCTTGCGCTTAGCTTCAATGCCAATGATGAGTAAAGCAACTGTGTGAGGACCTCTGGTGCCGCGGAGAAGATGTCTGGAAGCAATTCCCAAAACCAAAGAAATCCGAACGAAGATTACTGCATCAACTGGGTTTGACGATGAAGAAGACTCGACGCTGCTTTCTTCTAACAATCTCAATGGCAAAACGTAAAGATTCTCCTTCACTTCCTCCATTTTTTACTTATAGCTACTGCTTCAGATCATTTATATGCTAACCAAATTCTTAAAATTGCTATTATATGATATAAGACTGAAAGAACAGAAGTAGAGAATAGTTTTAAATATTGTTGTTGCTAAATATGATCCGAAACATAAAGTTTTGCAATTATTTCTTCTTTGTAGCAGCTTTTAACAGTTTGAATATGTGGATTTTTGTGTAGGGATGCATTTGGAGTTTTAATCATTTGGGTATTGATTAATTTGTTGGGTGTTTTCAACAGATGATTAATCTTTTGGGTGTTTTCATTTGGGTTTAATCATTTTTTTCTTTCAAATTGTAGCTGAAACAAAGAGAATGATGGAATTGGAATTGTAGTAGATCAAGAACTTGAAGGCCAATTCTTTTGGATTTCGAAGTGGTAACTCACATCCAAAAGGTTTCACTAGAATATATCTTCTTTTTAGTAACTACCACTTATTTGAAAGAATAAAATTAAGCTTTGACCTTTATATTAGCCAAATTCCTTTTAGAAGAATAATAATTATACTTATCTTTTTCTTTTGGCATTGAAAATTTTGATGTTGTAAAGGCCTTTTTGGAATTGAACTCGCAAGCAGGTGGTGTCTGATCTCTGGTCATTGTTTATTTAATTAAAACAGTATCATGTTGGATAGTTGATAATTGCATTGTTCTGTAACTATTGGATGATTGTTGGTGCTATCAAATTCCACTGCTGGTCATGTAAAAATAAAGATAAGAGGTAAACCACTTTATGGAAAAAATTGATTTATACTAATACTAAGTAAAAAATTGACTTAAAAATTGATTGTGCGTTGAACTTGAAAATTTATACTACATAGTTACTAATGTAGAAATTAATTTCACTATCCTTGAACATTTTTGTTAGATTATCTTTTAATTTTGAATGATTAATTAGCTAGCAATAATTCCTTTGGATATGTGTCAGTTCCTAAGGAAGCCATTCCAAGTACTCTTTCACGTTGTGATGTGGAATTGCAGTACAATTTACTTGAGCTGTTAAAGGTGAGGCTATGGCTTTTTCTTTCATTAGCAGATAGTTGTAAATTGATTGATTATGGGAGTGTTGTTAGGCATTTGTGATAATGGTAGACTTCGGTATGGCATCATCAATTGGTGTCTATATAAAGCTTATGGAATGAATGAACTCAGCCTTACCAAGCTATTAATACCATATGTTGTTGAAGAATCTCCTCAAGATACATATAAGCAGTATAGTCAAAGGTATGTAATTTTTATTTCATTAGGATGATAATCTGTTAGTTAATGCTACATACAATTAGTGAGCATAATGAGGTTTGAAGGATCGATGTATATATTCACCTAATTTTAAATATACTTAATGCATTCAAACTGACTTTTAAAATGGGGTTTATTATATATGATAATTTATATGATGGATTAATGATATATATGCCAGTGCCTTTCAACTATATATATACACATTTGCTTGAGTTAGCTTAATGCATTTTCATGATTTGATTTATATATTCAGGAGTTCTCTATAATTTGGTTCAAATGAAGAAATCATTGATCCCCCAAACACCTCTCTCATTCAAATGTTTCAAACGATGTCGGCTACTTTTTTCATATATCTAATTAAGGTAAGTGACAAAATTTAAGCCTGATATTACTAAATCAATATATTTGTATATGCTTACATTTCCAATTGAGAATTTCAGGTCATGAAGTGAAGGATCCAACTAGAACATATAAGTTGATATAGCAATTTGTTATTTAGAAGGTAATTGAAATTGTTATCAAGATCAGAGAAGGAAATGATATGATATGCATATTAGGGCTAGCTTATAATAAAAACAGTGGAAATGAATAATCTTACATTTTAGAAAAGAGGAAAAAAAAAAGAGATGCTTCTTAACTGTTCTATACGTACATGCATCCACGAACTGTGTTGTGTTAAGTTGACTAAGGAATCTTATGTGTCGTGATATAGGCTCTAGAAGATCTATGCATGGCAGGTAATTCTTAAGTTAATTTAATGTTTGTTAGATTTGTAGTTTCCGGGTTCTTTCCTTGGCATCTTTATAATTAGATAAGAAATTAGAATGTGCTCATTGATATTGAATTTTATCTACTTATTGTATAAATTTTGAAGGTTCAAGTAAAGCTCATTGATGGTGGCGGCCTAGGTGCTGGTCAGTATAGGCAGAATTGCATTCATGTGCCAATTGCTCGAAAGCACATTGGGGTATGAGCATACATTGTCTTGCAATTCATATTGTTAAAGGTAATTGATGATTTCTGCTTGCTCAAATTAACTGTCAAGGTCGGAATTTTCATATGTGATTAGCCTCAAATCTGTAGTTATTTTATTAGCTTGGAATTCTTCATTTTTATAATATAGATGATTATACTTACAAGCTCATGATTTTAAGCAACAAGCTTATTTCAATTTTCAAGTCCTCTTTTAATTGTTCCATTATTTTTCTGTTTATTCAAATTTGGTCTTTTGAGCAGGAGTTCCAATTTTGCTGGATTGAAGTACACAATAGATATTCCTTTCCTATTTTTACTAACTTAGAGTAAATAACATATACTTCATTTAGATGAGACGGCGATGGTGCAGGCAATGTAAGTTAAGATTACATATTCAAACAACATACCTGCAAATGAACATAAGATGTTGAGAGACTAATGAGAATCTCTGCATTGCAGCTATGAGGAGATGGAGGGAAATGTTCGTCTCCTTCCTCCACCACCGTAGCAACAAAAAGATTATAAGTTGGGATGGGATGATCAAGAAAAATTATGGATGTAGTTAAATAATGAGCTTTGAATGTTTCTTATGGTTGTTATGCTTTATGAGTTCAATGAATGCAAATTAGAGATTGCCCCAGAAAATAATCTTCGCTGAATTCTTATGTATTATAAAAGATCAAGTGATTCTAATTCACACAACAAACTTTGAGAATAAAGCAAGTGATATAATCCGAAAAAATCTATTTACAGATTACATGAACAATAATATAGTTAGAGTCTCATTTTCCCCATGCAATAGAAATTCCAACAAGTACAAACAATTACAAAGGTCCTTGCACATAATAACAAAGATTTCTTAAAATCGACTAATGACCTATGTTTCTACACATAGATTTCTTAGCAACACTTTTGAAATAAAACACCCGCACGCGAAGCGCGGGGGGGTGGTGCTGTAGACACCCATTTTTGGTTATATATCCTTTCATTTAGATTAAAGTTTTCTTAATTTGCATTAGAAGCATTTTGGTCAATTGCCGTTTTATTTTAGCATTTGGGAGTGTTGATAAACATAGTAAGCTCTTCTCTAAATTAGCAAGCATTTTAATTGGTAAATTTTACATTACATCCTTTAGCATCCCAACAATAAAGCTCTCATTTCTTAATTTTGGCCAAATCTTTTTTTTTAATCATTTACTTATGGGTAATCTTAGACTTTAGGCCTTTGCCTCGGACTTTCTTGTTTGGATTTTCCTTTAGTTGTTGGACTTTGCTTTCGGTCATAATTGGTTAAGGCCCGTTTCCCTTTTATCCCATCACAATATAATAAAAAGCTGATTAGTTTCTTCTATACAAACAAAAGTGCACAGTATATAAAATACAAAATTGGAATGGGAACTAAAAAAAAATCATAAAAGAAAGACATTTTATTTAGTTACATCTGCCTATATAGTTTTTCTCATTTCAAAGATTTCCTTGCTTCTTACTTCTGTCCTTGTTCTTGTTCCTTTCTTTCTTGCTCGTAGATATAAAGCTTCTCTCAGCCTTGAAATGGTGATTAGATGACCTGCAAAACAAGAGCGAAAAAAAAAAATCAGTTTCGGTTCTTATCGCTAACACTAACAGTTTGCCGTATATTTTCATCGACTCATGCATGCTCATCTCATACAGCATTGCCTCTTGTCCCCTCTTGCTAGATGATAGGATGTAATACACCTTAGTTTCATTGCATAGCATTTCATAGTTAGTGCCATCCTCAATTTTATTGCAAGTTTATTGCATTCAATAGCATGCATCACATTTAGTTTTGCATTCATAGCCATGGAGCATCCATTTCATCTCAAGCGTATCATCATTTTCGCATACATCCAAAGCATACACAGTACATGCAATGCATCCGTATAAGCAAGCATTTTCACATTGCATACAAATTCAAAGCATCTCTAAAAGTTTTAGATTCACTTTGCAGCAGCATAAAGACTAAAACAGAAGAAGTCCAGTAAGACAGAGTGCACACACTAATTTTCCAGTAGAGCATTTTCGCATCAGCAGGTATTTTTAGTTCATATAACATTCATTTTTACATCAATGGATTCAGTGGAAACATAGAGAAAAGAAAGGAGAGACACCTATCTGAGATTTGGCCCAATCCGGCGGCGGGATTCAGAGATCCGACCACCGCCAAGCAAGTTCGGCAAAGGGCTGTTCGAGGTGCTTGACGGCGGGTTTAGGCGAGATCGACACCAGATCCGTTAAGAGGGCGACGAGGCAAGCCGATCTGGAAAATTTCATGGGCAAACAGAGCTCCGGCGATGGTTCAGACGGCGGCGCCACCGTAGGGCGATTCCTGGCGAATTCAGGCAGCGGCGGCACAAGGTTTAGGGTTAGGTAAGTGTTATGATTTTCTGATTAAGAATATATTTATAGGTCATAACTAGTTTCGGGTTTTATTTTAAATGCAAGCATTATTTTTTGTGTTCGTTCTATTTAGTCCCTAAAATCTTGTTATTGATAGCGGTTTAGTTGTTCAAGTTTAGATCTTATGCATATTAATCCCTATTTTTAGATTAATTAAGTCCAAAAGGTCATGTTAGTGTTCATATAAAGACATAGATTCTATTCCGCGTTCAATGAGCCCCCTGTGTCGGTTTAATTGAGTATCTTTACGTTTAGATTTGTTCAAACAGGTGGCTATTGGTTTAATTCTTAATTAAATTAATACTATTTAGTCTAAATAATTATAAAGGAATGGCCTTTTATAGAAATAATGCATGTATTAAAATAAATTAATTTAGAATTTGAGAATAAAGTGCTTGGTAATTTTTTGTAAGTAATTAGGAAAAAATGCATTTTTGAAATTAGTAAATTAAGTTTTGGATTTTGGGGCCTTAAAATCGTTTGGGCTTCTTAGTTCGTTGGACCTTATATATTTGGGCTTGGTCTTTTTATTAGTATGTGGGCTTAAGGTTTTGCTTAAGCTTTAATTTCAATTCATTTAGATTTTTGGAATAATTCGAACATAGAAATTAAGCAAGTTTCATATGTATCCATATTTATCTTTAATATTTATGTTTCCGCATTGATTATGCCATGCTCATTTGGCCAAAGTAAATTGACTCCGATGATGGAATAATTGGTTGAAATGTCGACAGAGTTGTCCATTTTAATCCGAACTTCCTAGGCTTGAGGCATTTATTTGGGGGTCTTACCAATCAAGTGGAAGGTGCCCAAATGACGCCTCTCGTATAATCACCTGGTAAAAATTGCATTTTAAACGGAAATAATGCATCATGTGCATTCATACATCTAGGGTTAGACTTAGAAATTTTCAATTAATTGATAAGAAAAATCGAAAAAAAAAGGGAAACTGAAAAGGAGTTAATGAGGTTATTTTCTTCAAAAATTAAAAAAAGTTCGTGTTGGAAGATTTTCTTCTTTTTAGTCTTTAAAGAAAAATCCAAAAAAAGATTAAGACCAGGAGTTAAGAAGTAAGAAAAGGTGAATCAGTAATAAGCAACTTAATTCAGGGTAATTACGCAAGTTGGTAATAAACTTAATTCAGGGTAATTAAGTGAGTCAGTAATCAACTTTAATTCAGGGTAATTAAGTGAGTTAATAAGAAACTTAATTCAGGGTAATTAAGTAGTTCAATGAGTAACTTAATTCAGGGTAATTAAGTGAGTCGGTAATCAACTTAATTCAGGGTAATTAAGTGAGTCAGTAATCAACTTAATTCAGGATAATTAAGTTTAGTAAGAAGCAGAGATTAGGGAAAATAAATGGCTTAATTCAGGGTAATTGAGTCAGTTAAGAATCAGAGAAAGATAATCAGTAATAAATGCTTAATTCAGGGTAATTGAGTCAATTAAAAACAAAAAAAGAATTAGTTGTTAATAAAATCCAAAAAAAGAAAGAAATAAAAAAAAACCTTTTTTCGAAAATTAAAAAGAGTTTGTGCTTGCATTTGTTCTCTTTGTTTTTTCGAAAGACAAAAAATCAATTAACCAAAAAGAGTCTTTTTTTTTCTCAAAGTTTTCAAAAGTAGGGAAAGTTCCCGACAAATAACAGTTTTCACGAAAAATAATTGTTTTAATGGTAAGTTTTAAAGAAAATCCTCATCATGGGAGTCCAAAAAGAGAACAAAATAGAAAATGGGAAAGTTCCCAACATTCCTATTTCGAAAATTCAAAACCCATTTTTGCTTGTTTATTTTGCTTAACTTTAAAGATTAATAGAAGAGTTTAAGGGCATGAAAAATTTTAGGAATACAGACAACCGATAATAGTAACCCACAATAGTTCTAAACTAGTCAGTGCCGACTTTTGACGGGCGTCGTGGGGGTGTTAATCCTTCCCCACGCGTACCCGACTCCCGAACTTTTAGGACTCTGGTTAATAGACCGTTTATTAGGTTTAGTGTTACCTTCGCCAAGCTTAGGTTAACATTAGACTTAATAATCTGATAGGTGGCTAATCACACCTAGGTTAAAAAAGATTAGTGGCGACTCCTAGAGCTCAGTGAAGGGGTAGGATTCCCCTTTCCCTTTTTTAAGTCGTTCAGCGGTAGGGTTTGGTTACTCCCGGACCCGGACGTTGTGACAGCTTAGCGACTCCGCTGGGGATCGTTAGAGAGTCAAACTGAATGCTGGTTTAGGATTTAACTAGGGTTTGCTTAATTGGTTGTTTGATTGTTGTTTATTCTTAATTCATGTTTTCATGCTTAGTTTATATTTCGTATTTTTTGTCCAATATATTATTTGCTCTGTCTTCTTTGGGGGTAGTTTAGTAATTTGGATAGAATTGTGGTAAAAGTTTGTATGTTCCTTCACACGTGCACTAATAACTTGCATTTGCATTGCATGAGCTTACACCGGAGCTCTAACCCATTTAGGAGGAGGCAAAGTAGCTAGCCCTCGTGTGACGATAGTCACCGTGCGGGTTTGTAGTGAACACCTCCACTCAGACTGAATCCTTTCCAATGAACCTATAGTGGGTAAAGATTGGAGGCCTTACTAGCCTGGAACAGGCGTCAGTGAGGACAGTTTGGGAACCTTTAGAACAGAGTAGCCTCACCCAGCATGTAGTTGCCTTGAGAAAAATCCAGCCTAGGTAGAGCCATCCTGTGAGGATGAACCTAGGTACACGAAAGGAACATTTCTTACCTTTGCAATCTCATTTTTTTCAAAATTAGATCGTAGAGTGGGTAATTGCTTTGCTCACAATAAGAGGACAAACCTGCCCCAAGGCAACATTTGCCGAGATTTTCATGAAAAGTGTTTTTACGAAGCAAACTGGGCACTTTCTTTTCTAGGCTTTTCTTTTATTATCGACTTGTGTTTTCTTAAGTATCACTAACACTTTTTCTTGTTTTCTTATTTTCCTTTCATCTCATCTTGACATCACGCATTCTCATGCATTCGTAGGATTTGCCAGATTACAATCGGGATATAAGATGCTCGATTAACTCCTAAGATTGAAACCTTTTTAAGCTTAATCAAGTATCTTTTGTTCCCATTGTCCTATGGCAAATGTCTAGACATTTCATCTATGTACATTTCATTTTTATTCCAATGCTATCAATCATGTTTAATTTGAGAATTTGTCATGCATCATGACATCATTTGCAATAATTAGAAATTTCATTGCATTAATAAAGGGTTTTCTAATTCATGGTTCCATTCTAAAGGTTTTAAGATAGATCAACATCTGCAACACCGATATTTCACGCGGTCAAAAGCTAGAGCAATGGCAGGACAAACTAGTGAAGAACTTGAGGAACTGAAGCGTGATAGAGATGAGATGAAAGAACAGTTGAAACAAATGATGGAAATGTTGAACAAACTGACTGGGCCTTTAGATACTACACCGAAAGAGGGAACAATGAATCAGAAAGCAGATGATTCTGGTGGAAAGGTTGATGTAGGTAGCAACTCTAAGAACAATGGCAAGGCACCGGCTGATTTGGTTGACAATACGCCATTAGGGTACGTCTATACACATACAACACCATATTATGCTCATCCGAGGACTTCTTGTGGTGGTACTTATGTCCCATATCCCCCTATTGAGGGATAAGGCGGCTCAAGTCAGGCCATCAATAGAGGAAACAGAAATTTCGGGTCTTTTCATCGACACCCAGAAGTCCATCTTCTATTAAACACTGTTCAACATGTCAGGTGAACCTTTTGCAAAGATAGTTGTGATAGGACAGAAATTGGACAATAGTATCAAGTCAGGAAGGATCATTGTCGCAGATGAAGCAAAGAAAGGACAGGTTGGGAAAAAGAATGAGGAAGTCAGTAACGTCAATGAGGAGCCCTATAAACCTTATTATCCACCTCCGGCATACAATTACCCTCAGTATGGCCAGAACTCAGTCAACTACTATCGCCCACCCACACCGGTCCAGCCTTCCTACCATGCTTATGGGTATTATGCACCACCTCATGCCTATCCTTACCATTATCAACACTCGGGAGATATCAATGCAGTTGGAGGGGCACCCTTCCGTCCAAGGCCATCTAATCCTATCACAGGTTCCTCACAGCCATCACAGCAGAAAGCTCCAGCTTACTCTTCAGGAAGTACAGATCCCATAAAGAACAAAGTCCCCATTGACCCAATTCCATACACTTACATTAAACTTCTGCCCCAGCTACTCCAGCAAAACTTACTGCAAAGGTTGCCTTATGTTAATCCCATGAAACCTCCACTACCAACATGGTATGATGTTAAAGCTCATTGCGATTATCACTCCGGGTTTGAGGGGCACTCAACCGAGAATTGTCGGAGGTTGAAATACGCTGTACAGGATTTAGTAAGGTCTGGGAAGCTAAGTTTTGTCAATGTGGCACAAGTTAATCCCTTGCCGGATCATGGAAAAGCACAAGCAAACATGGTTGGAACTGGAGAGATTGTCAAGCAGAAGATTTTTGAGATAACCACTCCTCTTGATATAGTTTTCAGGACTCTAGCGAAGGCAGGAATGGTCGAAAAGGGGAGTTTGGAGATGGAGAGTTAGCAGAAGTATGTCCATATCATGGGGGGATACATGGGATCTTCGAATGTCCAGAGTTTAAAGGAAAAGTGCAAAAGCTGATGGATGAGCATCAAATTGAATTCTGTGTGGAAGGCTAGTCAGGGAAGCAAGCATGACAGTTGAGGAGATAGCCAGTTGGTCCCAAGAAAGGTGTTTTTACTTCAAGTAGTAGGGAGATGTAATAACTTTTATCCCGGCACTTATGCCTAAGAGTGTTAGTGAATAGTTTTATGTTGGGCTTTCTTTTACATGCATGTCATTTTACATGTTTCCTTTTTTATCATGAGTAATGAAATAAAGTGCATTTCAGAAGTTTATATATAAGTTTCCATTCATTTACTCTATTACTATTTGCTATTTTGCTTTTTGTATATATGTATATCCTGCTGTTCATGCCAACTGACAATGAATGCAAAGACGCTCGAGACGAACCGGGGTTCAATGATGAAAAATGCTAATAAACCCGACCATGAAGACACTGAGGATTAGACACTACCCTCAGACCTTTTGAGATTAGAATAGATTCATTCCATAAAGGATCCACAAAGCTGATAAACATTGGATATAAAGGAATCCGCCAATGTCAAACTCAGATATGCAAGGTCATCCCAACCAGGGGGCAAGATTCTCTTTCAAAAAATAGTCCCCATCCAAATAAAATAAAATAAAATAAAAAGAGAAAAAGCACTCGGGGTCTCCAGAGGAGTCCAACAAAATGATTTTCAAAAGCGTCATATTATTTTAAAAGATTTTTCAAAAAAATGATTTCTCAAAAATGGTTTTGAAAAAATTTTTGTTTTCACGAGTAATGCTCTTTGATGAAGATATCCAACCTTGAAGTGATAAATGGCTTTCTTTCATATTCCCTTCACTTGTAGAAAATATCATTTGTTATTCCCCTTTGAACCCAATTAATTTCTTTTCAATGAACCCTAATCAAGGATCACCCTCCACACTGGGGGGCAAAGGCAAAGAAGGATTAGCCTCGAGAGAAGGGGTTTGCATCAAATGAAGCAGCCCAATAGTAATGAGTAAGGGGCATTGAGTCCACTCCATCAAGAAATTTGAAAAAAGAAAGAAAGAAGAAAAAATCAATAAAAGGAAAAGAGCGAAAAAAAATGAAAATTGAAAAAGAAAGTAAAAGGAAAAACGAAGGTATAAGATGGAGCAAAGGACAATCAGTATGATAAGATCCTTTGTACGACACATATGATCCTTGATTCAAATACCCTCAATTGTATTTTTGAGCCTTTATATCCTTTCTTTGGCAACCCAGAACCCTAACCTACATTACGTGCCTAACAAAAGTCCATCTTTGATCAAGTGAGGACATTCGAGAAGAGATTTTTCCTCAACAAAAAATAATAGTCCTTTTTGCAAGATGTTTTGAGTCAAAACTTTCAAAAAAGGTTTTCGGGTGAATTTGGGGCTTTCAAGTGCATAAAAAAAAGGAGAGAAAAAGAAAAAAGAAGAAAAAAGCTCTAGGGTGAAAACCCGGAAGGGCAGTCTAGAGCAAGGATGGGGATCCTAGGAGCCACCCAAAGCTTCGATAAGGAAACAAGACGAAGGAAATGATAAATAAAGGATGGAAAAGAATAAGATGAATAGACAATTTCAGACTGAAAACCTGCAAGAAACAGTTCAAATTGGAAAAGCACAACCAGTGCAGAACATACTCCAAGAACATCTCTTAAGGTCGAAAGGGTGAGTGTCTGGTCCAGACTGAGTCGGGAATAGCAACACCAAAACTTGGTTTGAGAATCCTTTGGCAACGTCACCAAATCTTCGTCAGAGTATTCATCATCAGGAGGCGCTACCTTTCTTATATCTATTATTTATTTAAAATATATTTTTTGGGTGAAATATAGATATTACTTAGTAATAATTGCTTTTGAATTCTTGCATTTTATTTCATCACTGATAATAAAGGGCGAACATGCGTGGAACTATTCACAAAACATTCAAAATAGGGATTGGAAGAAGTAAACTGTCACTTGGGGCAAGAGAACCAAAAGTTAGAGCAGGTACTATTTAAAAAGAAAATAGGGCATGAGACATGCAAAGAAGGACAAACTGGGGGCAAGGTAGGAAATGAGGAAGGTGGAATAAGGCTTGCTGAAAGTAGTTAGTTCAAGGAGCAACAATTTAGAGGGATGGCAGGTGCTAAAACAAAGGATTTGATGGAGAACATTTGGGAACTACGCAGAGCCATGAACCCCGAATTAAAGGAAAATTCATAACCCATTATGCATATACCTTGCATTACCATGCATCGACATTACATCACGGTGCATTTTATTGGCATTAAAGCATATTTTCAGAGCAGGTTCTCCTAAGGAAAGATTCCAACAATCAGAATTCATCACAAGAACAAATTGTTCAAAGAAGTCTTCAGATGCTTAAGTTAATTTCCAAGTTACTCAAGATGACCTGGGGCAGGTCATTCAGTTGATTGACCTAGGGCGGTCTCCATTCAGTAAATTTCAATTGATCCAGGGAGGTCTCTCTAATTTCAATTGACCCAGGGCGGTCTTTCTTCAGTTGCTTTCAAATTTGATCCAGGGTGATCATTCTCAAGTGAATTTCAACTAACCCAGGGTGGTCCGTTTTCAGTTAATCGATCCAGGGCGATCTTTCTTCAGTTAATTTCAATTGGTCCAAGGCGATCATTCTTCAATTTACTTCAATGATCCAGGGTGGTCTTTCTTCAATTTTCCTAATTATTCAATGCTTCAATCTTTCAACTATTTAATGTTTCAATGACCCAGGGTAGTTGCTCTTAAGTTCAGTTCCGAATGATCGAGGGTGGTCGTTTCTCAGTTTATTTCAGTTGACCCAGGGTGGACTTTCTTTAGGTTGAGTCAGAATGATCGAGGGTGGTTGTTCTTCAGTTTATGACGGAATGATCGAGGCTGGTCGTTCTTCAGTTCAGTTTGGAATGATCGAGGGTGGTATTTCTTCAGTATTGAGTCAAGATGATCGAGGGTGGTTGTTCTTCAGTTTAGTCCGGAATGATCGAGGGTGGTCGTTCTTCAGTTTATTTCAGTTGACCCAGGGTGGTCATTCTTCAGTTTGCGTCGGAATGATTGAGGGTGGTCGTTCTTCAATTCAGTTTGGAATGATCCAGGGTGGTTTTTCTGCAGTTACTTATTTTAGAGTGATCTTTCTCAAGCTATTTTCGAGTTATCCAGGGTGGTCTCTCCTCAAGATTTCAAATCACTCATTTAAAACCTTCCAATAAAACGGGTGTCTATGTCTTTGCGCACTTCCTAACTCTCGGATAGCATACAAAACTACTGCTTTGTATACTTCCCGATAGTTAAAAAAGTGCACAAAGAGGGGCAGCTGTAGACACCCATTTTTGGTTATATATCCTTTCATTTAGATTACAGTTTTCTTAATTTGCATTAGAAGCATTTTGATCAATTGCCGTTTTATTTTAGCATTTGGGAGTGTTGATAAACATAGTAAGCTCTTCTCTAAATTAGCAAGCATTTTAATTGGTAAATTTTACATTACATCCTTTAGCATCCCAACAATAAAGCTCTCATTTCTTAATTTTGGCCAAATCTTTTTTTTTAATCATTTACTTATGGGTAATCTTAGACTTTTAGGCCTTTGCTTCGGACTTTCTTACTTTCTTGTTTGGATTTTCCTTTAGTTGTTGGACTTTGCTTTCGGTCATAATTGGTTAAGGGCCCGTTTCCCTTTTATCCCATCACAATATAATAAAAAGCTGATTAGTTTCTTCTATACAAACAAAAGTGCACAGTTTATAAAATACAAAATTGGAATGGGAACTAAAAAAAAAATCATAAAAGAAAGACATTTTATTTAGTTACATCTGCCTATATAGTTTTTCTCATTTCAAAGATTTCCTTGCTTGTTACTTCTGTCCTTGTTCTTGTTCCTTTCTTTCTTGCTCGCAGATATAAAGCTTCTCTCATCCTTGAAATGGTGATTAGATGACCTGCAAAACAAGAGCGAAAAAAAAAAATCAGTTTCGGTTCTTGTCGCTAACACTAACAGTTTGCCGTATATTTTCATCGACTCATGCATGATCATCTCATACAGCATTGCCTCTTGTCCCCTCTTGCTAGATGATAGGATGTAATACACCTTAGTTTCACTGCATAGCATTTCATAGTTAGTGCCATCCTCAATTTTATTGCAAGTTTATTGCATTCAATAGCATGCATCACATTTAGTTTTGCATTCATAGCCATGGAGCATCCATTTCATCTCAAGCGTATCATCATTTTCGCATACATCCAAAGCATACACAGTATATGCAATGCATCCGTATAAGCAAGCATTTTCACATTGCATACAAATTCAAAGCATCTCTAAAAATTTTAGATTCACTTTGCAGCAACATAAAGACTAAAACAGAAGAAGTCCAGTAAGACAGAGTGCACACACTAATTTTCCAGTAGAGCATTTTCGCATCAGCAGGCATTTTTAGTTCATATAACATTCATTTTTACATCATTACTTGGAGTCAGTTTGCACATATAGCATTGCACATTACATTAATCATTGGCAATAAAGTCAGTATGGCAGGACCAAAGGCAAATTTCAGCAGATAACTCATAAGAGCATAGCAATTCAGCAAGCCTACAATTCAAACAAAGTAAGGCAAATGGCAGCTAAATTAAAAGGAAAAGGAGGATTACCATGCTGAGGTGGCACCTTCAGGGAACCTTCAGAAAAGAAAATGAATTCATGTGAAATTGCAAATTGGAGCCTTTTCAGAGGGTCAATTGGGATTAGAGAATTGCAGAGGAAACATGTTAACCTGAAATCATGTTGGCAGTTTTGCATTGGCTCCATGGCACCAACTGGCATCCTCGTTGGCAAGAAGTGTCACCTGCAAGAATTAGAGACACGTGAGAAGCCCATTATGACTCACAAAAGGACAAGAGCAGGGTATATTCAGTCTCTCACACTGATTTACACACATTGTCAGGACACAATCCACAAGAGACAAATTGAGCAAAGTGGGAATCAACAAACAAATTGGGAAAAGAATTAAGCCGCTAGATAAATTGGGGATCTGCGGCTAATATTCAACACAGAGGGCATATTTATATCAAACTTTCATAAAAGAAAAAGGGAGAGACGGTTTTAAAAAAATAAAGAGCCCTAGCCACTTTTCCATAGAAGCACATATTCCAAAAAACAAAAACCCTAATTCTTAGTTTTTTTTCTTTTTTCTTCTCCAGCAGTATTCACTTTCCAACAATCAGAAAACAAAAAAATGCCTCATTTTCCTTTCCATAGTTTTTTTCAGTAATCAGAAACCAAAAAAGATAATACTTTTACCTTTCTTTCTTCTTCTTTTTTTCATCGGAGTCTCCTGCCTTCCCTTCCTTGCTCCCATCTTCGCATCTTTCTCTTTTCTTTACTGCAAAAACAAGGGGTCTTGGTCAGAACTAGGGTTTATGAGAGTTAGGGATTTGATAATTTAAAAACTTGGATTCAACAATGGATTCAGTGGAAACATAGAGAAAAGAAAGGAGAGAAACCTATCTGAGATTTGGCCCAATCCGGCGACGGGATTCAGAGATCCGACCACCGCCAAGCAAGTTCGGCAAAGGGCTGTTCGAGGTGCTTGACGGCAGGTTTAGGCGAGATCGACACCAGATTCGTTAAGAGGGCGACGAGGCAAGCCGATCTGGAAATTTTCATCGGCAAACAGAGCTCCGGCGACGGTTCAGACGGCGGCGCCACCGTAGGGCGATTCCCGGCGAGTTCAGGCAGCGGCGACACAAGGTTTAGGGTTAGGTAAGTGTTCTGATTTTCTGATTAAGTTGATATTTATAGGTCATAACTAGTTTCGGGTTTTATTTTAAATGCAAGCATTATTTTTTGTGTTCGTTCTATTTAGTCCCTAAAATCTTGTTATTGATAGCGGTTTAGTTGTTCAAGTTCAGATCTTATGCATATTAATCCCTATTTTTAGATTAATTAAGTCCAAAAGGTCATGTTAGTGTTCATATAAAGATATAGATTCTATTCCGCGTTCAATGAGGCCCCTGTGTCGGTTTAATTGAGTATCTTTACGTTTAGATTTGTTCAAACAGGTGGCTATTGGTTTAATTCTTAATTAAATTAATACTATTTAGTCTAAATAATTAAAAAGGAATGACCTTTTATAGATATAATACATGTATTAAAATAGATTAATTTAGAATTTGAGAATAAATTGCTTGGTAATTTTTTGTAAGTAATTAGGAAAAAATGCATTTTTTGAAATTAGTAAATTAAGCTTTGGATTTTGGGGCCTTAAAATCGTTTGGGCTTCTTAGTTCGTTAGACCTTATATATTTGGGCTTGGTCTTTTTATTAGTATGTGGGCTTAAGGTTTTGCTTAAGCTTTAATTTCAATTCATTTAGATTTTTGGAATAATTCGAACATAGAAATTAAGCAAGTTTCATATGTATCCATATTTATCTTTAATATTTATGTTTCCTCATTGATTATGCCATGCTCATTTGGCCAAAGAAAATTGACTCCGATGATGGAATAATCGGTTGAAATGTCGACAGAGTTGTCCATTTTAATCCGAATTTCCTAGGCTTGAGGCATTTATTTGGGGGTCTTACCAATCAAGTGGAAGGTGCCCAAATAACGCCTCTTGTATAATCACCTGGTAAAAATTGCATTTTAAACGGAAATCATGCATCATGTGCATTCATGCATCTAGGGTTAGACTTAGAAATTTTCAATTAATTGATAAGAAAAATCAAAAAAAAAATGGGAAATTGAAAAGGAGTTAATAAGGTTATTTTCTTCAAAAATTAAAAAGAGTTCGTGTCGGATGATTGTCTTCTTTTTAGTCTTTAAAGAAAAATCCAAAAAAAGATTAAGACCAGGAGTTAAGAAGTAAGAAAAGGTGAATCAGTAATAAACAACTTAATTCAGGGTAATTAAGTGAGTTAATATGTAACTTAATTCAGGGTAATTAAGTAGTTCAATGAGTAACTTAATTCAGGGTAATTAAGTGAGTCGGTAATCAACTTAATTCAGGGTAATTAAGTGAGTCAGTAATCAACTTAATTCAGGGTAATTAAGTTTAGTAAGAAGCAGAGATTAGGGCAAATAAATGGCTTAATTCAGGGTGATTGAGTCTGTTAAGAATCAGAGAAAGATAATCAGTAATAAAGTCTTAATTCAGGGTAATTGAGTCAATTAAAAACAAAAAGAGAATTAGTTGTTAATAAAATCCAAAAAAGGAAAGAAATAAAAAAAACCTTTTTCGAAAATTTAAAAGAGTTTGTGCTTGTATTTGTTCTCTTTGTTTTTTCGAAAGACAAAAAATCAATTAACCAAAAAGAGTCTTTTTTTTTCTCAAAGTTTTCAAAAGTAGGGAAAGTTCCCGACAAATAACAGTTTTCAAGAAAAATAATTGTTTTAATGTTAAGTTTTAAAGAAAATCCTCGTCATGGGAGCCCAAAAAGAGAACAAAATAGAAAATGAGAAAGTTCCCAACATTCCTATTTCGAAAATTCAAAACCCATTTTTGCTTGTTTATTTTGCTTAAGTTTAAAGATTAATAGAAGAGTTTAAGGGCATGAAAAATTTTAGGAATACAGACAACCGATAATAGGAACCCACAGTAGTTCTAAACTAGTCAGTGCCGTCTTTTGACGGGCGTCGTGGGGGTGCTAATCCTTCCCCACGCGTACCCGACTCCCGAACCTTTAGGACTCTGCTTAATAGACCGTTTATTAGGTTTAGTGTTACCTTCGCCAAGCTTAGGTTAACATTAGGCTTAATAATCTGATAGGTGGCTAATCACACCTAGGTTAAAAAAGATTAGTGGCGACTCCTAGAACTCAATGAAGGGGTAGGATTCCTCTTTCCCCTTTTTAAGTCGTTCAGCGGTAGGGTACGGTCACTCCCGAACCCGAACGTTGTGACAGGTACTAGTTATTATAAGTAAAGTATGTAAATGCAGTCTATGTGATTTCTTAACGCAAGCACAGGCTCGTTTGCTAAACGCAAGCACAGGCGCGTTTGCTTAGCGCACGCACGTTATATTGCAGGAGCGTTTTCTCAATGAGCGTTTGGATTTCCTGATAAGTTTTTCAATCAAGGATACATGAAGTAGGATTTAAAAGTTATATTCCTTGGTAATTGATTGCATGGTGCGGCACTTCCCCATTTTCACTCCTAAGTGTTCGTGCAACGGCCTGTCAATTTTCAGCACAAGACGTCGTTGGAGCTAACTTTTCCCAGATTTTCATTAAAGGACAAAACGTTGTCTGGGAATGATTTTGACGCGTCATTTTCTCCAGGAGATTGGCGGTTTGTTCTTCTTATTTAATAATGGTTGTGCAACGATTTTTAGCGATATCGCGTTTCGGTCATAACTTTCCATATCTTTTCAATTAAGGACACGTAGACTGAAAACGATGGTTTTTGTTCAAACATGGCTCCATATGGTTCGAGCCATGTTTACAAGTGTTAGTAATGATTAATTTCGTGGCTGAAGAGGTTAAGCCAAGTTCATAAGTAGTTCGGGTCACATTGTCACCAGATTCGTCGCCAGAACGCGAATTTGGAAGAAGCAGCAGCATGCGCTGACGCAGGCAAAGGGAATTTCGAAATTGGCTTTAATTTGAAGATAAAAAGTGTATTTCAAGGGAGAATGGAGTTTTCAAAGAACATTCGTCCATCAAACAACATTTCAAGAAAGTTTCCTAAAGAGCAGCAAGTCGTCGTTCCAACGAAGGATCAAGTAAGGAAGAGTTTCATGCCCATGAAGACTCTCCAAGGCTCATGACCAACCCCTATATAAAGGAGGCCACCCTCCAGGGTTTCAGGGACACAACTCAACTCATCAACACATCTCAAACTTGCCTTGCTGCAAAATTCCAAACCCTGAGGTTTTTCTTTGAAATTCTGCAAACTTCTGCATAATTTCTCTGCTTTTCTTACAAGTTCATACTTGTTCATCCATTTTTACTGCTTTTGATCTTGTCTCCGGATATAATTACAGTTGTATTCCATTTCCATCAATGAAATAGTAATCATTTGCTATTTTTCCTTGAATTGAGTAAGAAAAACCTTTGAAATAGATCTTAGATGAAGAAAATTTGAATCAATGATTTAAACAATTCGTTTTTGACTTTGATTCGGTCCCCGCAATCCGCTTGATCTTAAATCTGCTGCAACCAGCACTAAATTACTGCTCGTAAGACTTTGTCAATTTACTGCAAATTGACTGGCACGCCCTCGGTATAAGTATTTGCTCAAAACTCGAGAGATTTTTGACGCAACAGAAGGAACTTAACCCAACAATTCTGCTTGTCAGAAAAGAAAACAGAGAAAAAGAAGATAACTAACGACCCTACGAGATTAGAATAACAGTAGTATTGGAATTCTGGGCTCGAAGGCTCAAGCCTATTGAAGTTTAGCTAATTTGAGAATGTGAAGATTGCCATTGAAGTGTAGCTAATTTGAGTTAGGTATTTTGGTAAGAAATACCAAAAAAAAAAATAAAAATTTGGTGTTTGTAAAAAATAATTTGAGTTTTGGAGAAAAACATTCAAAGTGTTCTTCATTACTTCATGAGAAAGAGGGTCTTTAATCTCTTGTTAAGGAAAGAGAAATATATTTTGGTGTTTATAAAAAAAATATTTTAAATAAATAATAGTGTATTTTTAAAAATGATTTTTTAATTCCACTTGACGACTGCTACATCAGAACAATCAACGGTTTTAGTATCACAAACAATTTTTGATGTTCTGTCACGTCTCAATGACACCAGTAGAGGAACCATTTTGAAAAAACTAATAGTATAGGGACCAAACTGCATTTTTCATATAGTAAAGGGACCTCCCGGTCATTTTCACCCAAGTACCGTCACCATGAAATTGATAGAACGATGCGACCAAGCAACCGTTACAAGCGTTTATGAAATTGATAAATCCATCCACCCCTAACAACCATATCTATCCTTCAATGAGATCAAACTCTTAATATAACTACGTATACGCAAATATCCATATGGTATGGAAATTCCAGAACGGTCAATTTTTCCTCGTAACTTTCGAATTTTTTTTGTGCATAAATTATACCGAAAAACTCCTCCTTCACGCCCAACTAATAGTAGCTCATTATCTTGGATATTCCCTATCTCTACCTCACCATCAGAAAAAATCTTTAATGATTCTCCACGTACAGTTATAGTGTTCAAAGGGATTTCATGCATACTACTCCAGCTCAACTTTTCATAATCTTTCAATACCCAGATTACCATAGAATACGTATAGCGAATGCAAATTGAGAAGCTGTCAATTTCTATCTTTATAAGAAGCATACTACAATTGCACCTCAGCAATCGCCCACTAAAATCGCACCTCATCAATCGCCCACCTGGATGCGGCACTGCTTTGAATTTTTCCGAATCTGTGTTGAATACCAAGAGTCTATCACAACAAGGAGTAGTATCGCGTTGAGCCACCCAAAACAGAAATTTATTAGAATTTAATGTGTGAGGAAAAGTTTCTAGTCTTGTCCATGATTTAGAGCCTAGACTGAGTACAAAGTACTCAGTATAGATTCTTCCACATAGAGCACTGAGCACCCTATATTCCTTAGTCGATGAGTGAAAGTAGATTCCACAAAAGCTATGGTAGAAAGATGGCTTCAATAAAGTTACCACTTCTTGTGTGATAGGGTTGCAAATAAATATCTTTGAACTCACCAAGTAACCCTCCTCAAAAACAAGCAATCCATCATAAGAATCAACGAGTTTTGGACGAAATTTCAGGGTATCGTCCATAAACCCGGTGCAAACTTCTTCATATATATTCTTCAGAATCCTCCCCGGCAGCTTTTCATCAATAAAGTAAAATTCCAACTTATTTTGACGAATATGTTGCAAAAACAATAATTGATGAGAAGCATCTTTTGAAGCATGTTTCAAATGCTTTTCAATAAATTGACGAGTTGATGTCAGAGCTCTCCAGTTCTTGCAAACCTTTCGACATTTCAAAACATCGTCGGCAGGGAGTCTACTTAGGATATCAACAATTACATCATGAGGGAGATATCTTACATCTCCTTCATTTCGGATCCCAAGAGAAAATGCTAATTGATACAGAAAATGTTGAATCCATGTCAAGCAACCAAACTCCATCCTATTTAAAACAATCAAATTCAATACAAGAAAATCAATTATATATATATTATTTTAATTTTAAATTAATTAAAATATTAATTAAAGTAAAATATATAAAAGCAATGCCCAAGAAACTAGGTGAGAAGTGGAGCCTTGGGCATGTAACAAAAAATTCACCGGGATAATTCGATATATTTCTTTAATCTGTTGTTTTTTATTTGCCATAAAGAAAGGATACTTCTTTAATCTAATCTTTAGACTTTGACAGCTTCTTGCCTACTTAGCTCGGAAAAGGAAAATATGCTTCTATCCTTGTTATGTTTACCTCCTCCTTCTGTTCAGATATTTAAAAAAAAAAAAAAGTTGCTTAAGTTTTTTAAGGTTTTAGATTAGAACCACTATGATCCATCCTACCACCCATAAATTTTAAAGAGAGAAAATAAAAAACAGAAAACACCCAGAATTCATAGAGGAACGGGGAGACACCGAATCAAGAAATTTGTAAAAGTTGAAATAAATTTAAAAAAAAAAAGGAGAGGAAATAATTATGAGTACCTGGAAGATTCGGCGAGGAGAAAAACTTGGAAAACGCAGAAACTGGGAAAAGTACGGAGGAAATTTAGAGGAAACTGAGAAGTTGGGGTGTTTTGGTTTTGGCAAGTTGGTGAAAGGTCCCCGAACTCTTTTAAAGGGCCAGACTTTTAGTTTCGCAAGTATTGGATTTGGGCCTGATTTATTGTATTTATTTATGAAAAAGTCGCCCAGAAGATGAATTACTCTTATGCCAACAACTACAAATAGACACAACACAATTTCCCCAATGCTTATTGCACACTCAAGTAATTAGCAACTTGATTGACTCAATCACAAGGAGCTTTATACTCTCCCTGGGGGTTTGGAGATCAGGTAGAGTCTTGAACTTCCTCACTGACCTTCAAAATATAAAATATTATTCCATGTGCTCTTCAATTTGTTCTTACAATGCCCATGGCTATCCTCTGCCATAACTTGGACCCCAAACGTGAAATGATCTTCACAGCATGAATAAGTTCGTGATCAATATACGAGTTTCGAGGAATTATATTTCTTTGCACACAGACTTCCCCATATTTATTATAATCAACATCCATGACAATGTTGATCAATTTGTTTTTACTTGGTAGAGTTTTAGCTTCAGTGATCAAGATTCAAACCCTAGATTCAAACTTGGCAACCTTACGTAATACATCAGATCATTATTTGGGTATTAAACTGTTAGGAAAGCCTTCTAAAGGTTTTTAAAAGAAAAAACAAATACGTAAATTTAATCAAAGACTGATAGGGAAACTGAAACTCAGTTGGTTTTTGTTCGATAATTACAAAGATTTCATTTTAAAAACCTGCGCAATACCAACTTAGAAATAACTACTTTTTGCTGCCTAGATCTGTTATGCAAAGAACAAAACATGAAAACATGCACTTCTGTCCCTGAAGTACTTAATACTGTTATCCTTATGACTTATTTACATAAATGTTTCTTGTCAAGCTCGGCCAGAATATCAAGCATGCACCATATTTGATTAGCTAGAGAGATGCATAAGCCGCTAGTTTTATAAAGCAAGTTTATCATAACTGAGTGTTGATAATAGCATTGTCACAAAAATTTAATATGCCTTACCTTACGTATCTAATGACTCCATCTCTACAGAATTCATGGAATGCAAGAAAACATCAACTTCAAAGAAAGAAAACAACAACTATAATTGAGAATCATGAAACATCAACACTGTTCTCAGATAGAAAACTAGAGCATAGCGGTTTGCCCTTTCGAATTTGTTTATGAATATGAGAACTTTAGATGCTTATTTTAAGTGAAAGAAAAAAGAAAGGCAGAACTTGTCAGTACATCAAACTTACAACCACAGTAGCATGATAAAAATATCACAACACTTTTAATGATGATGCTCCTGAACGTACCGCAGGCCACAATACTTGCATACAGCTGGCTCCTTCTTGTCAAGGCATATGAATTCAATCGGGTGTCCTAAAGCAGGATTAGTGTCTGCATCCAGAAAGAATAGAGTCCAGGAAATCTGGTTGTGAGCACAAGAAAAAGTACATGCTCCTTATTTTTTAAGGCATTATTTGGTTTTACATTTCACTACCTAGCAAAACAAACGAATGAAAAATTATTTTCACTGACAATTGAAAGATAGAAATGCCTGGTTTTACTTTAATGGACATCATAGCACATTCAATTGTGTTTTTCTTTCTAAAAAAAAAAAATCAAATACTTATGATTTTAAGCTGCTTACTGTGACAGTACATAAAATTGACCTTCTAATCAACTTGTTAACATAAAGGAAAATAGTGACCAGACACCAACCTCCTTCACAAGCTACAATCCTGTCCTCAACCTTGATAGGAGGGACTTCATTGATCAACTCCATAGGAGATTTCTTGCTTGTATCCTGCAAATTTGAAAGAGAAGATGAGCATTCAAATCATCCACTTTCATATTCTTAGCTTCATGCTCCATCGTAATTAAAGAGGCATAGGCCAATCTTCAAATGGGCCAGGCTTGACTCTGATGTACACCATGTTTGTTACTCTAAACCATGCTTGACTTAATCTTTATAGGTATGTTATATTCACAATTGCCAAAAGAAAAAAGTATTGGTATTGGTAAACACCACCCATGTTGAACCAAATCCATGCATTTAAGAAACAAGCGGTATAAAGCAATATAGATATAAATCACCAGTACCAAAAGACTCTCCATTCCATACAACCATTCCAGAACTAAATATACTCTGACGATATATGAAATTCAAATTCATTTTATGTGCAGAAAAATCTTTACTGACCAGATAATGTTAAAGAGCCTTTTTCAAGGGAATGAGCAGCACTGCTCTCCAAAATCTTTAAGGAAGGAGCAAAATCCTCATAGAATGAGTAAGGAAGGTTCCCAAAATGTAACTTATCAAGACAATTCAAAAGTGCAACAATGTCTCACTGGGAAACAAATTGTAATGCCACAAAAAGTTCACAAAGCATTCTATTTTTCCTTTAATAAACATGTTTTAGTGCTTGAGTCATTCACGATTCTTCAATGTTTGAAGCACTATATTCATCACTATAATCTTCCAGCACAGCTTCAATAACTTAGAATAACAGAAGTAAAAACTAGAGAGAACCAAACACAGGTCATTGATTAACTACTAAGGCAAAGATTAAAAGGGCTTCGAGATACTCGACATGCAAGATTTTGGCACCACAAATAATTGAAAGATGAGGCAATTTAAAGACAAATAATGTAGAATATCCATAAAATAACCCACTGTTTCAAAGACTATATATTTCCTCAATTTAGTAAACTAAAAAAAAGGAATATAAGCATTTTCAAGATAATATCTTCAAATTCTACAAGAAACAAGAAAAATCATAACAAAAAATTCGATCCAAATTATTATAAAATTCATTCTTTTCATAGTTTCATGATAGTTTCAGATGCAGCCCATAAACCCCCGGAAAGATAAACTTGATTTCCCAAAAATTTCAGCAGGAAAATATCATTAAAAAAGGTAACATTTTGGGATTAAGTACCTGCATCCATTTAGCAGTGTGTTTGCTGATTTGGCTGCCAACGAGGCTGAAGTTACGAGTAGTAGATCCCAAATTCGATGATCTAATTAGGGTTTTCAGAACACCGGAATACGCCATTTTTGGGAGGTTTCTGGTTTCACTTGGCAATGGAAGCTCGGGACGGGACAAGTCAGTCGAGATTCGTAGAAGAACCAAAAACTATTAGACAAAGATTTCTGGGCTCAAATCTATTGTCTTTGTAAATGGTTTTGGGCCCACCTTAAAATCGACTAAATCCAAAACAAAGCCCAAATTCAGTTGCATGCCTTTCAGGGCCTATTGATTTAAACATTGGAAGGAAAAATAATTTGTTCATAGTTTGATATTTGATGTATTTTACTATTTATTTTGGCTCGATTAAAAAATTTGAGGCTCGAGCTCGATCTGAAAATTCTCGGTTCAATTATACTCGATTTTGATATAAAAATTATATTAAAGTTAATTATCTATAAATCATATTTTTTTTAGTAGAATAAATCATATATTATTGTATTTTTTTTTTGAGGAAATATATTATTGTATTATATATTATATATTATATATTATATCTGAATTTTTTTTTTTTTTTTGAGGAAAAGGTTCGAATTTTCATTCATTCCATATGACAAGCATTACAATCATTTAAAAGAGCATCCTTGGCCACAGATGGAACTTCCTCCATCCAAAAGACATCATCCTGGAGGGAGGAACCATATTTGGCAAGGTTATTAGCAACTGAATTGCCATCTCTTTTGATATGCAAGAAAATACAAGAATGAAACCAGGAGCAAAGAAACTTTAATTCTTCGATATAAGAACCAATAGGAGAAAGATCAGGAGCCGACGAGTTCACTTTCTTAATAATAGTAAGCGCATCTCCTTCCATAAGTAGTATATCTTTGAAGCCCATATCCTGCGCCCACATCATAGCCTTGAGAGCAGCTAATGCTTCTGTAGCAAAACAGTCGGGATCCATCAATAAAGGACCAGCCATTGCTCCAAGTACTTCACTGTTACTATCTCGGGCCACTGCACCAAAGCTACCAGACATAGTGGAAGAACGGAAAGAGCCATCAAAATTAATCTTTACAACACCCCTTGCCGGCGCTTTCCAAAAAACCTTCTCCCGGCCAGTATTCGGAATTGTCACAGCCTGATTACACCGTTGAAATTCCATCAGATAAGATCGAATAAATTCCACAATGTCATCTGGATTCCTACGGGTAGCCTCATGCATTTCCAGATTTCTATCGTTCCAAATTGTCCACATCGTTGCAAGTGAAATATCCCGCCACTCTAACTCCCCAAAAAAACCGATCATTTGCAGCTTCCCCTTCCACCTGATCTCCATTCATGTATTTCGCATTTACCATATTCCATACAGCCATAGCAGATTCACATTCCTGTACAGCATGTGGCACCGATTCAACACACTCTTTACACCGGAAACAAATACTATCCACCTCCAAACCTCGTGAGGCCAAATTACTTAGCACTGGAAGAATTTCATGGAATAATCTCCAGCCGAAGATCCGGACTTTAGGAGGGACATTTGTAGACCATATAAGTCGTAAGTCTGCTTTGTTGGCAACAAGCACCTCCTGATCCTGGCCTACCATATCATCATACATATTGCATAAAGTTTTATACCCACTCCTAACTGTATAAAAACCCTTATTGTCATTGTGTCAAACCATGCGATCGTCAATGAAAGCTCTGCCAAGAACCGTATGTCGTATTGCAAAAGCATCATCTTCTGAAAAACATTGCTCAAGCATAGGAATGTTCCATCCACCGGAAGCCTCATCAATAAGGTCAGCCACAAAAGTATTCTCATCAATTCTTCCAACTCCTGATGTCGGTATGACACCCGGAATAGTTGGGACCCAAGGATCTTGCAATACACGAATATTTGTCCCTCTTCCAACTCTCCAACGGACACCCTGTTTCAATAGAAACTGAGAACTCCATATGCTTTTCCATGTAAAAGATGGGTTCCATCGTAGTTTTGCTTCCAAAAAATGAGAACGTGGAAAATATCGTGCTTTGAGGACTTTGTAAGCCAAACTTGAATGTTCGTAAGAAGACGCCATCTAGAGCTGGCAAAATGAATCTGAAATCCGAAACCTGTCCGAACCCGTCCGAACCCGAACCCGAAATTACCCGAATTGACCAGAAAAGTCAACATCCCGAACTCGCCCGAACCCGAAAATACCCGAACCCGACCCGAGCCCGATATCAAAATAATATTAAAAAAATCAAGAATAATTTATAAAATAAAAATTTTTTATTATTGTTTAAAAAAATCACATTTCTTCCTTTTAATATTAAATAAAGCTATTACATATATAAATAAATAAGTTCAAGTTCTTTATAGGTTCAATTAAGGTCCATTAACTTTTAATTTGTTTAATCTAAGCGTTGCATTTTGATGATTTGTTTAATTTAATACTTAATGTGTTTTAATTTGCTACAATTTAGTATTAATTAGCATTAAATAGTTTAAATTAGTGTTGAACTATATGTATTTTATATTTAATTCAGTTAATTTAAACAAGAGGGTTACTCCGCGCTAGCGCTGCGGAGCCTTTTCATTACAATCATTTTGTTATAGTCATGACGGATACAGGGTGGGGGCACCGAGGGCAAGTGTATTTTCAGGTTTCTCAGGTTTGAAAAAGTAATTTATAAATACTAAATTAAACCCCTTGAATATTGAAATATTGAAATATTGATAGACTATTGAGCATTAAAAAAACTTACTAGACTTGATATTCTTCAATTGAGTAAACACTTTCGCTTTTCAAAAAAAAACAAACACTTTCAACTCTCTAAATCTTTTGACAAAAAAAAAAGCTCTCTAAATCTAAAGATCAAAAGAGACACTACGCATCGAAAAGCCTTTCAGTCTTTGCATCACATTAAAAACTTTTTTTTTTTTGTAAAATCACATTGGAAACCTTTACTAATAGTAGTTAATTGTCTTGAACCAAATAAATCTTACAGTACATATATTTGTAATATGATAAAACTATAGAAAATAATAATGTTACCATTATGCATTTCTCAGGAAGTCGTAAAAATTTGAAACTAATCCATGGTATCATGAATTCAATTAGTAATTATTAATATGAGTTACAGATATGATATAACTATTGGAAAAAGTAGATCTCTCAAGAAATTTCCTTGGGATTTAGGGTACAAATGAAATAGTGCAACTATATAAAATTAACAATACAATGCTAGAGTGAAAAAATTATCAGTCAATGGTTGAAAAACTTTTGTAGAACTGGACAACTGAAACGAAACGTTAAAATTTAAATTTCAAATAAGCAAGTGAAAAAAAAATGGGAAACTAATTAGCATCAAAAGAAATGCATCAAGTGTGAATCCCTAAATTCATTTAAAACCCACTAACAAATAGCATAATTCAGGGGGCATAAACCAAATATATATTAGATTACTTTAATGGCCCAAAACAAACAAAAATCATCAAGTGTGAATTGAGGGTGATGAAGTAAAAAATCAAGTGATTAAATGACGAAAACGGGGCGATTAGCTCTTCCCTGGTTGAAAGTTGAAAGGGGTAGTTAGTCTTTTCCAGAGTGTATAAAATTAATATGTAGTATATATGTTGCACACAATACACAACTTAATAATTGTCGGTGGCGTTGTCTTTCCAAAGAAGAGTTTTCGCTTTTAGCAAGTAGGATCATTTTCTTCTTGAGACCTTTTACTTTTTTTCATCATGTGGGAGTCTCTGAATGTCTCTAACGATGAAACAGTTCTTTCGTTAGTATTTTTTAACAATTACTCAATCTTTATATATGCTTCCTCCTTCCTCCGTTCCAAAATACTCCCTCTGTCCCATAATATAAGTCCATTTTAACCGTATCACAAAGTTTAAGAAAAGTAGTTACAACTCTAACTTCCATAAACTTTTATCTTCTCTTTCCAATTTTATCCCTCTTCTCTCTCCTCTCACTTACTCCCTCATAGTCAATAGATAAATTAAATTCCAACTAAATTTCTACTATCACTAACAAGGGTAATTTAGATAAATTATGTAAAAGTTGCATTGAGATTTAAAAAGGGACTTATATTTTGGGACAAATAAAGTTTCTAGAAGGGGACTTATAATATGGGACAGAGGGAGTAAGTGTCGTTTTTTGGATGAATGTGGTCCTAGAAATATATTGATTATCATGTTATATTATATACTCTATCTTATTATATTATAATTATCAATAAACTTATAGTAAAATAAAAGATAAACAATTATTTTTCTTTTAAAAAAAAAAAAGCTTGCACGTTGAATCAGGATGAACCAGAAATTCGACTGGACTCTGAATATCGAAAGTGAACACGAACCCGACCCGGACCCGAACCCGATCCGAGCCCGAACCCGGAAATACCCGAACCCGAAAATACCCGAACCCGAAGTACCCGAACCCGCCCGAACCCGCCCAATTGCCAGTTCTAACGCCATCCTTGCTTAGCCAACAAAGCCACATTAAACTTTTCCATGCCTCTAAAACCCATGCCACCGAAGTCCTTACTCCGACATAATCTTTCCCAACTAAGCCAATACATAGGCTTCTTGTCACCTCCTTGTTTCCACCAAAATCGAGAGAACATACTATTGATTTCCTTGCATAAAGATTTTGGTAATGCAAAGACATTCATAGTATAAGTAGGGATTGCTTGTAAAACACTTTTAATCATCACTTCCCTACCCCCTTGTGATAACATACGGACATTCCAACTTTGCAATTTCTTCCAGATACGATCCTTCAACTCTCCAAAAGCTTGTCTCCTATTTCTTCCAACCATGGCCGGAAGTCCCAGGTACCGCTCAATACTATTTTGTTCTTTGACCCCAAAGAAATTGACCAATTCCGTTTTCCTTCCATCATCAACATTACTACCAAAGATAATTGATGATTTCTTGAAATTTATCTTTTGACCCGAGCATTCTTCATATCTAATTAAAATGTCCTTCACCCTTTTACTATCTGTCATAATGGCCTTACCAAACAAAAGGCTGTCATCAGCAAAAAAAAGGTGATTTATCCTCGGCCCATTTCGACTGGCAGCAACACCTTGTAGCAATCTCCGATCCTGAGAATCTAACAACATAGCAGAGAGAGCCTCTGTACAGAAAAGAAATAAGTAGGGAGACAAAGGATCACCTTGTCGCAGACCACGCCTTGGAACAAAACGATCGGTAACCTCACCATTTACTACAACTGAAAAAGAAACAGAGCGAACACAGGACATAATCAAATCAACCTATCTATCTGCAAACCCCATACGCCTCATGACCGCCTCCAAAAAATCACATTCGACCCGATCATAAGCCTTGCTCATGTCCAGTTTAAGAGCAAAACAACCTTACCTTGCTTGCCTTTCTGATTATGTCGAAGAGTACGTAGTAATTCATAGGCAACCAAGATGTTATCTGTAATAAGCCTGCCAGGTACAAAAGCGCTTTGATTCTCGCTTATACAAGCTGAAAGATGCACTTTTAACCTATTCACCATCACTTTGGAAATAATTTTGTAAATCACATTACACAAGCTTATAGGTCTAAAATGGGTCATATTTTTTGGCTCTTTAACTTTAGGAATTAGAACAATATGGGTATGATTGATCTCATGTAAAGAAAAAAAACCATGAAAAAAACCCAAACAAAAATCAACAACATTTCTACCTAACAAAGACCAGTGTTCCTGAAAAAAAGAAAACAGGCATACCATCAGGACCTGATGCCTTAGTGGGGTGCATTTGTTTCATAGCGGTGTGAATCTCCTCTACCGTAACACCTGAAAGAAAAAAGTTATTCATCTCTGTTGTTACTCAAGGTTTAATTTTCTCAAGGACATCATCAAAATGCTTGGGTCCAGTAGAATTAAAGAGTTTCTGAAAATAAGCAGTGGCAAGCTGTTGTATTTCGTCTGGGTTAGTTACCCAACCTCCATCCTCACCCTCCAAACCGTGAATTGCATTCCTTTTCCTCCTCTTATCGGCCTGAGCATGGAAGTATTTATAGTATGTATATATATATATATATATATATATAAGAAATATATTGTAAAATTCTAAAACTCAATAAGGTTTGCAAGCTACTCAAGCGAGTATCACAGCTCAAGTTCGGCTCAATAATAAACATGTCAAACTCAAGTATTCATCAAGTCAAAACCGAGTCTAACCGCCGTCAGGCATTGTAGACACCCTAATTTCGCCCGTATCCTTCAAATAAAACTTAATTGCTTCTTAACTTGCATGGTCACCTAGGGGCATTTTGGTCATTTTTGCACTAAGGGCATTCCGGTCATTTGCCTATTCACGGGCCCTTTGGTTAGTTCACTTTTAATTTAGATAAGCTAATTCTCTTCCTAGTCATCTAGTTTGCATTTCAAAAATTGAGAAAGTCTTTATATGCACCTTTAGCATTTGTACATATTTCATGGCTTACTTTCATGTAGTAATTTGGGTGTTGCACTTTAGTCATATAAACTCTTTTAATAAATGAGGTTTAGTTTTAATGAGGCATTCTCTTATCCTTTTCTTTTAAGTACTTGTCATCATATTTACTTTCATTTTCATTAAGCATATCCACATTTATTTTCGCAGCATATGGTCATTTTCTTATTAAGCAGGTTCATTAGTAATATGTATATCACTTATAAATTGCATTATGCATAATCATTGTCCATTGCTTCAATTTTTGCATATCATGTCAAATTTGGCGATCCTTTCCTTTGCATGGCATACTTGCATTTTGCATGAACATAAATAGAAAATAGATATTACAAATTCCAAAAATAAAAAATTGTTGCATTTCAGTTGCATTCTTCATTACAAAGATAAAAAAAACATTGTTACATAGCCTTTGCCCATTCAAGAGATTTCCTTGCCTCTAGTTTGAGACTCGTTCCTCTCCTTGTTCATTCGCAAGCATAGAGACTTTCCAATGGCCTCAAGAGATTTCATGACCTGTAAGATGGAACACCGACAAGAAGCACAAGAAATATTCCCCAAGATTTAAAAGCATGTACACTATTGGTTAGTGTACACACAAAGTGAGTTAAGAAAGTGCATGCACGCATGGGGAAAAGAACTTACTATTGGCTTATCGAGCACAAGACGTGACATTTAGTCTCAGCCTTAGTATGCCAATGAAGCCATTGGGAAACAAGAGCAGATATGTTAGCAAATAGCAACTAGCATGAAGAAGAAATAGTGCTAGGCAAATCTGTAAGACTAGAGGATGAAGGAAAAACAGGGACAACTACTAGCAAGTAAAATCGGCACTGTACAGAGAATTCAGCAAATAATTCAAGCCATTTTTCAGGGGGGCAAAGATAGTGAATAACAGGTGAAATAGAGGCTGCAAACATGGAGAGAGTAAATTTAATTTCAGGGTGTAGGATTGCTTGATGAGCAACAAATAAAAAGGACAACATAAGTTACTAAAGTGGCAAGTAAGCAAGCCAAAGATGCACAAACAGAATTTACACCTTTACGTCCAAGTAGTTCATTTAGCATTACATTTTGTTCAGCATGGGCATTTACAAAATCCTAAGCTTAGCATTCTAATTCAGTTTCACCATGTAATATTTTCCATGTATGCACAACAGTATCCTCTCTTTTCCATTCCTAGCATTTTAACTTCACATTGAATTCATGGGCATTGAAAATCCAAAAACAGAGCATGTATACATGTATTTAGGTTCATCAGCATTCCAAAATATAAAAAAAAAAAAGCATTTTGCACTCCCACACATTGGCATTCACGCATAATCACCATTCCAGCATTCTCAATACACATGGCAGTCCCACAATCACAGCACATGCGGTCTTAAGTTGCCCATTTGCACTTAGATAGGTTGCATACTTAGCATACAGGTTATACACATGCATTTACATTCCAAGAAAAGTAAAAATGCACCATCACAACAAGGCGTATTATATTGCATTTCATTATAGCATTTAGACAAGTCTACCATCATACATAAATAAAGAGACAAAGAAAAGAGGGAAAGAGGTAATTACCTTCCAAGTCGTTGGTATACAAATCTTGTTTTAAGCTCCTCATTGGCCAGCTAGCTATCACAAGTAAACAAAAATAGCAGAGAGAATTGCCTGGGATTAGCCAACAGCTCCTCACGTTTGGTACCTGCAAGAAAGACAACCAAAATTAATTGTGATGGAATAAACAAAATAAGACATGCCTAGTACTCACCCTGCACACTACACTGCATCTGCCACCAACAGACTTACCCCACTAGCAAGCTCAAACAAAATGCAAAAAAAAAAAAAAAAAAAAGCAAACAAGAGCAAATCAGACAAGCCAAGGGCAATAAATACCCTGAAAATGGGAAGCGCAAAGAGAGAGACAAAATGGATTTTTAAAAGCCCTGCAAGGAGAAAGAGGGAATTTGATTCCTAAAACTTTTGAACCATTATAAAAAGAGAAAACAGAGGAAATTCTTGAGAGGGGGAGATCAGTTTCGAGGGAGAAAAATTAGGGTTCTGAGGTCAGTTTTCATTTTCAAAAATTAGGGTTGATAGTTTTGGGTTCATCAGGGTAGGAAAAATTCAAAAAAATACCGAAAAACAAAAAGAAAGATACCAAAAAAATCAGAAAAATTCAAGAAAACACCAAAATGAAAATAGAAAGTTAAATGGTAGAATAGGCTTACCTCTCTCTCGGTGTAGTCTTCGGGTTCGCTTCTTCTCCTCGGACCTTCACTTCCTCCTTCTAGGGTTCATTATTTTCGGGTTAGGTTCATCCTTGGGGGTTAGGAGGCTTTGATTTTCAAACTAGTTCGGTGAAAGTGTTGGGTAGTTTGGGGGAAAATAGTGTGTTTGAGTTGAGAGTCCATTTGGTGGTTGGATTAGCCGGATCTGAGCGAGATTTAGGTTTCGGGTGAGTCGGTTTTTTGGGATTTTTGAGACTGGGTTTTGGAAAATTACCGCCGGAATCGGGCTCAAGGCGTTGAGGAGGGCGGATCTGCTAGTTTCGAGTTCCATTGGGGGTGCGCTGGAGCTCCGACGCGGTGGTGCGATTCTCAAGCAGTGGAATCAGCGGCGGCGGCTTGGCTAGGGTTTGAGGTATGTCCTGAAACAAGAGAAGATGATTGGTATTTATACTTCCACCAAAGCCGAATTTCCTTTCCCCTTTTGGAATTGATTTAATTTTTATTATGTTTTTGTGTTAAATTAATACTTTTTGATCCTGTAGGTTATTCTTTTGGTTAAATTATACAATTTAGCCCTTAATTTCCATTCGATTAGGTCCCTGATGTAGTAATTTAATGTAATTATGTACCATAATTTAAAAACTCGATCACATAAAGACTGAAACTTTCCAACGTTTTCAACCTAGCCCTTGGTTTTAGTTTAATTTGGTCCTTAACTTTTTGACTTGTTTCAATTAAAGGCTTAGCCTTAAGATTTAATTTACTTTTCAATAAACAAAAGTAAAATGCTAGATTTAATTTAATTTAGTAATTTAGTTTAACTTTGAACAATTTAATAAACTTTAGTTTTTTAGAATATTAAGTTTAACTTTAAAGAAATAATTTAAATTAATTTAGAAAATCATTCGCATATATTTATGTTGTCATACATGTCACAAAAAAATAATTAAGATTGGTAAAGGTCGTTTTTTGCTATGACGGGTGGACCTTGGGTAATTGTGCTCGGGCACGACCTCCCAGGGCCCGCTCCGAGATCAGATACTTTCGCGGATACCCCCATAATGCGTGGGAAGGGTCCTCCGAAATTATTCGAGTAAACGACTCTTTACCAGTCAGTTAAAAAAAAAGACCAGATCATGCATTGCACGCATTTTTGTCCGTTAATTGAACTTTAAGGTAATGAAGCATAAAATAAAAAGTGAGAGATTAAAACTCAAACAAAAAAAATAGAAGAATTTGATCCCAAATAAATGAACATTCAAAAAATCAGAAACAAAAGGTTAATCATTTCAACTTTCAGTTTTTACTTGCTATTTCCCAAAACGCCCTTCTCGGACGGAAGGCGCTATTTAATTTTTACTCGCTTTTTCCCAGAACGCCCTTCCCAGATGGAAGACGTTAGTTTTTGCTTACTTTTTCCAAAAATGCCCTTTCCGGTTGAAAGGTGCTACTTTTCTCACTTATACTTACAAAAGCGCCCTTACCGAACGGAAGGCACCAATTTTTACTTGTCATTTCCTAAAACGCCCTTCCCGGACGGAAGTCACCAATTTTTACTTGTCATTTCCCAAAACACCCTTCCCGGGCGGAAGACATTTATTTTTACTTACTATTTCCCAAAACGCCCTTCGCGGATGGAAGACACTTATTTTTACTTGCTTTTCCCCAAAACGCCCTTCCCGGACGAAAGGCACCAATTTTTACTTGCTTTTTCCTAAAAACGGCTTTCTCGGACGGAAGGTATTTTTTTTACCTGCCATTTCCCAAAATGCCCTTTCCAGACGAAAGGCAAGTTTATTTTTGTTTCCCTCAATTGCACAAGTCCAAATTTCATTTTTTATATTTGTTTTCAAAGAGTAATAAAAGGTTCAATTATCCTTAAACACCAAAAAAGGGCAAAAAATATAAGATTAAAGGTTAAAAGCAATATTTTATTTAAGACCCATATTAGATCTTGATTAGATTAGAGGTACCGTCGCTTGACGGGCGTTTTGGGGTGCTAATCCTTCCCCAAACGTAATTGACTCCCGGACTTAGATTCAGGTGACAAGACCAGACCTATAGGTTTAGTGGGTCCCTCGCCAAGCCTTGGACCACATTAAGCTAGCTAGGTCAATCAGGTGACTAATCACACCTAGAATTTGATTAGTGGCGACTCCCTTCTCAAGTCGTTAGCGGTAGGGTTCGGACCCCGGACCCGGACGTTGCAACAGGCATTTAGCCTGGTGATAGAGTACTGGACTCTTAGTTCCAGCCTACCTAGACCATGGGGCATTTGGCTTGGTGGTAGAGTACTGGACTCTTAGTTCCAACCTACCTAGACCATGGGTCTTAGGTTCAACTCTCACGGAATGTGAGTTTATTTGTAATTTGTTTATTTATGTATTTGATAGTAGGTAGTTTATTTATGTATTTGGTAGATAGATAGTTTATTTATGGGCATAGAGATTTATTTGAATTGTAATGAGATTTCATTGGGTTTATTTGTTGGCTCATAGCTAATCATGTAGCGGTGTGGTGTTTCAGTAAACTAGCTAATCATGTAGCGGTGTACGGGTTTTCCTGTGTGTTTATAATCCCAAACTAAGAAATGAAAATGATTCTTTTCTTAAGAAATGAAAATGATTCTTTCCTAAAAAAAAACCGAGTCTGACCCGTGCGGGGGACAATAATTTGGAGGGAGAAGATATATTTTAAGAGTTTTGAGAAATAAACGTCAACTCAACTAAATTTTTTTTTTGTTTTTATTTATAGAAAAAAAAAATATAGAATAACATCCTCATTGTTCTTTCCAAAAATGACAACTGAGTCTGAGAGTCCAGAGGAGCATATTAACATCATCTCTTGAAGCTAACTCGTTTCAATAAACCGGGAATAACCTGTTCCAAAGTTTTTACACAATCCAAAAAATGAAACTATGGAAACCTTCTATACAATCTTCCAGGTATAACACCGCAGCGAGGAACATAAATATGTGGATTTTACCTTCAAGCGATTTCACTGCAAATCTGCGGTTACTATTGCATCAAAACCATGCTTTCACCTTCTATTGATTTTGCAATCAGATGTTAACTTGGAAGATGAAGCATTTTTTCTCACTCGTCGTATGGTACAAAACAATCCCCACTGGTAGAGGTAGGACTATAATTCGATATGAAAATGGAAGTAAACCTGCTTCAAGAGGATCAAACGTGGACTGGATATTGATGCCAACCGTATAATGGTATCATCATCTGCAGACAATGTAATATTCTCCAGTACTAACAGGCCACAGTTGCGTTCGGAGGAATGCAACTTGAGAAAGAATTTCCCTGCATGCCATAAGTTATGATAAGTGTGGACCAGTGCTAAGCCAATTATCAAACCACAAGTTTACATTCTTCCATAATCCTATGTGTTTTAGAATAGAAGCTGAATTTAAAATGATATAAGAAATTAATAAAAATTTAGATGGATGTTCAATGTCAAATGTGCATAATAAGAACAAATCATAAAGTCACCCAATCTTCATTTACTCACAGGATGAAGTACAATTCTCAAGGCAAAGAGAAGATCAAAATAATCACACTTTAGAGCTTAAAAAATGGCAATGAATTCTTCATGTGTGTATTTGTGCATGTATGGGTGCTCATGCTGTGGTTTCTTTCATTCAAAAGGCTTATAACTGGTAGAAACTGGAAACATCCAACCAACATGCGAAAACTCTAGTCTAACGATTTGGCACTAGAGAAAAATAACTGCTTCATATCCTCTCCAGTTCTTTCTCATGTCTACAACTCCACCGAGTGAAATGGCTCAGACTAGTCAAAACTGTCCAGCTATCTTGAGATTCCCCATTTTGATATAAATAGAGAGATCCTACATTAAAGCCTTAAGTTGATAGGAGAGAAGGAAGGGGTGGGAGGGGGGTTCAGGTTTCCCATCAGCTTTTGTGAATTTCTTCAGTCACACTGCATGCTTCTCTACTGAACTATTCAGATGTCATTGGCTTTATAAAGAAAGTAATTTTCTTTGTTTATTTTTAAGATGCCACAGCTTCTTTTTTTTCCCCTTATGAAGAGATGCCAGAGGCTTACATCAGCTTATATGAATTTTACTTTTTTCTCTTCTATTTTAACTAACAACTGACAATCAAGAAAGTTATTACAAGATAATCAGAAAGAGATTTTGAAGAAGAAGATGCTTAGATATCCCATCTATATGCGAAGATAAAAAAATGAAAAGAAAGATTATATTAAAATGTTGATTTTGACTAATGCACGGTTTGCCAATGAACAAGTTGAGATGTTTAATAAAGAAGACTAACCTGAGAAAAAAGTAGCAACGTCAACCTCTTTTGTCCCAAGATGCCAAGTCATTCATTTAGCTCGCATCATTAAACTATATTGACTTTGAATATTGAGCTGGGAGCACTGTGCAGGACAGTAACAAATATCACACCAAAGAATTTAGTTTTGAATTGATTACCCCATTGGTGATAAATATGAGAAAAAAAAAATCACAAAGATCAAGTGCCTTAAAAATTTGTAATGACCATGCACAGGGGAAAAATTCAGAATGTAACAACCAGGACCTTTGGGCAATGAGGATAAAAAAAAGCATCAGTTAATTAAGTCAAATACATTTTGCCTGCATGCAATAAGCATAGGGAACCAGTTTCTTGCGAAAAGCATGTTAACAAAAAGAAAATAATGCAGGCAAAGGAGAAGGCAAAAGATGGGAAATAACCTGGTAATTAATGGCCTTCCAGAGGAGAAACAAGCTAAGCTATCAACTAGAAATTGAGAGAATTTCAGAATCCAAAGCATATCACTAAAAATGATACTTCTGACGAGTTAAGGGCTTGTCATCTTGTATCCAACTTTGAGTTTTTCCAAAAATGGGATTCCTAAATTTTTCATGGAATCCTGAACACTTCTAGCTTCCTGCTCCTTTCCTGCATACTTGTAAATATGCACAGCTGCACTCATTATAAACCTATCTGGTTCTGCAGTATCTCTGATCTGCTCCAAATAGTTTATGCCTTCTTCCACCAATCCATAGTCAAGGTAGCCTCTCAGCATGGTGCGATAACAAGCCAGGTCAGGACTCAGACCAGCTGTAATTAGTTCCTTATAAACTCTCTCCGCTTCTCCCATCATCCCTACTTTAGCAAAAGCATGCAATAAATGATTAAAATGAGCACAAGTAGGAGAGATGCCCTTTTTTTGCATGAGACATATAGTTTGCTCTGCTTCTTTATATTTCATACACTCAGTATACGCCTGAATTAGAGAAAGATAGGTTGAGGAGTCAGGCGATAAGCCATCCCTCTGCATGGTTTGAAGAAGTGTCTCAACTTCATGACATAGTCCGGCACCAGCATATATATTGATCATAATATTGTAGCTTATCTGCATTTCCCAGAAAAGGCAACATTAGGCACCAAATGAGTAGATCAATAGTTCATGAAGTCATTTTTTTTTCTTATCTTTGAAAATGAAAATCAACATATTCATACACTATGACCATAATATCCCGCCTTTAAGGTCCTATTCTCATGTCAGTAACCTGCCAAACCCCTAAAATTTATTCAACTTTCAAGATTAAGAAAGAAAGGAAAAGGGGGAAAAAACCACTCCCTACATTACCAATTCTAAGCCACCATAAAGCTACCTCCCCAAAATCTGTATCGCATAATTAAACTTGTAAAATTTATTCTTAAAATTCCTCAAAAAAACATGTTCCAATGACATCTAGAGAACAGAAAGAATCAACTAGCCAATGGGCACATATAATTTTACCAAGTCACTGCCGGCATCTCAGGAAAAATCAACCTTTTTATAACATGACCATAATTATTGGGAAAATTTGACAATAAAAGTGAATATAAACATGGATCCTAATATACTGCTCAAAAGATGGCATTCCTTTAAAATAATCATGTCTAACAACAAAAACCAAAGCATACATATTACACAAATACAAGCATACTAACGACATAGTTGCCAAGTTTTCATGTGGTACACCTGCTTCAAACCAGTTCTCCATAAAGCAAGCATGTCAAAGCAAGGAAAAGAAATAATCCATAAACATCATTAGCAACTAAATGGTCAACAAATGTCTTTCCTAATTTCTTAACTGGGAGTAAAGCATACCATTCCTGGGTTAATCCCTTCTTCTTGCATCCTCCTGAACAATAAGGAAGCTTCATCCGTCTTACCTGCACAATATTTAAACTACTCAGGCTGTTGAACATCCCAAGAAATGATGAAAATTTCATCCAATTCTTTCACAGAACATATTTTTGATCGTTTTAGCAAATTCTCACAGTAGTTATGACACTGCCATTTAATTGAAATCTTCAGGTTCATGTTTTAGAAATTAGAAGTACACAAAATAAAGCGTTTTAAGTCAAATTTAAAGTGCAATAATTATAATACTGTTAATATTGTCCATTTGTCAAAGATGAGTAATAAGCCATTACCAGCCTTCCCATAATACCAAATAAGATTCATGTATGCCTTCTCATCCAGAGCCATGCCTGAGCTGCGAGCCATGTTGAACATCTCCACAGCCTTGTCCAGCTTGCGACCTCGTCCATACACACTGCACCAAGTCCAACAAATGATCAGGCTGCAATTGTCAAATCAAAATTGAACGAAAGCAAAATCCATTTCTCGTTGATCAGCCTCTTACCTAACCAATGTGTTATATGTGTGAATTGATGGAGCAACTCCCATGGAAAGCATTCGCTCATAAATATTGGTCGCAAAATGTAATTTACCTGCAAAATTTAACTAGTTATTGCCAGCCTTGACCAGTGCAAGTGTGAGACACATGTACATGCAGTGAATCAAGAAAATTTTCAAGCAACCTGCTTCTAGCATTGCCTTGATAAATGTATTGTATGCCACAGTATCAAGTATCAAATTGTCCTTAAAACTGGTGTTTATCATCTCTTCTGCCTCCTGATGTTTTCCTGGAAAAAAAGAATAATCTAGTTACTCATTGACAATGATGCAGTATACTAGAGACAACAGCATATTCAACCAAAAAATGCATAATCCAACGGCACTTCTTTATACGTTTTAGATGCTCCAACCATCAGAGTAATACTAGATTAGAATTTCTCAATACCAATTATCAGTAAAAAGTAAAAAGAAACTCTAAAAGATTTTTTGAAAACATAAAAGGATTTTCCTGAAAAACATCCCAATTATTGTTAAACTCATCAAGTTTACGGGGCCTATTTCGGAGACAACCTTATGGTGTACCTCTTACAATGAATAATTGAAGTTTCTCAAAAGTGATTTATCATTTATCTCATGCATTATTAGCTGGCTTTTCAAATATGTAATCTATTACATAATTTAGGCATTATGAAAAATGAATTTTGAACCCAAGATGATTAATGCCATCATCTAATTCTTAATGTAGATAAATATTTGTGAATTATTCAGAAGATTCTCATATAAAGCCATTACTAGAACCAGATGAACTATGAAATATCAGACACGTTCAAAAGGTCTCTAGGAGCTTTATAAACCCATACCAAAATTAGTCAACGAGTTAACGACTTTGCTGATGGCAACAGCACCCAAATCATGCCCTTTCTCGATTGCTTCTTTGTACAATGAATATGCTGCCTCAGGTTTACTGCACTTAACATACACATCAATCATTGAGTTATATATCAATTTCCCAAAGGTGGAAGAATCTGCGACTGAAGTGAAGACATCGTGCGCCTGTTTTATCTTCTGTTCCTTCCCATCTAGACCAGTCATATAAGTAATTGTTACATCATCCGCACAGCGACCTGGCTTGACCACTTGATTATCAAGAGCTTTTGCTTTGGATATATCACCTGTTAAGAAGATCAAAATCAACATACCAAAAAAAAAGGAACACCTTAAACAATTGCTTCAACCACATCGGATGCACTGATAAGCACAGTTTTCAAAATTTTTAAATATTTACCATATTCAATAAAAACTAAAATTATTACATAAATGAACAAAAGTTTACCTTCTTCTATGAACTTGCTAATAAGTTGAGTTAATACAGACATGCTACTGGCACACTCAAGCAACAACTTCAATATATTTTCTGTCTTACTGAAATCCTTACATTCCAAATAGAGCCTAAGTAAGTATCCAAGGGCTGTGGTGTCAAGTTGGTTGGATGCCACATTGACTTCGAATTTCTGATGTCCCATGTATTCTCCAAACATAGCTCTAGAAATTGTTTGAATAAACTTATTAGCTTTGTACAAATCATTAGTAACCATCTCTTCTGTCAACTGCTCAATGTCTTTAAGCATTCCCTCTTTGCAATATATACTTACAACTGTCCTGTAAAGCTCCTCATCAAAAACTACTTGATCTGTCCTTATCTGGACAATAAATTTCTTGGCCCTTTCGGTCAAGTTGAGTCCTAGATACAATCTGAGCATGTCATTGCAAGAACCAGCATCTGGAAGTCCAGTCTTAGCTAGAGCCCGAAATGTAACTTCAGCAGAATCCAGATCTTCACTCATGACATAACATTGCAATGCAACAATATAAGCAAATCTGGAGAACCAAATTTCTCTAGACTTCATTGACTGAATAATAGCTAGAGCTTTCTCAGCATTTCCAGAATTAAGGTGGACTTGCGCCATTGCTAAATATGTTTTCTCATCACTAAGTATGCCAAGCCGTTCAGTCTCTTCAAATGTTCTCTGTGCATCCTCATAAAGCCCAAGTTTTCCATATATTCTAATAAGCAAGCCATATATAACTTCATCAGCTCCAATTTTATTTCTTTCCATCTCTGTAAAAAGGGATAAAGCCTTTGAATAATCTTCATTCTTATAATACAAAGTTAAAAGTGAGGCACATGTGTAGTTGCTTGGAACTATTCCCCTGGATCTCATATCATCATATAATCTTAGTGCATCTGACCAATTGCCATCTTTTGTGCATGAACTGATAAGCAGGCTATAAGTTGCTTCCTCAGGGACAAAGTCACATTTCTCCATCTCATCAAAAGTCCTGAAAGCCTCTTCGCAGTGGCCTCCTTTAACAAGCGAGTAGATTACTACAGTATAAGTGAACCTATTAGGTGCCACCCCTCTATCTAGCATCTGCCTCCATAAATATATGACCTTATCATGGAGCGATTTCTTTTGCAAAGAAGACAGCATGAAATTGTAAACAGCAGTTGACAGTCTAATTCCCCTTTCCTGAACAGCGGAATAAAATGACAACATAGCCTTGTGACGTCCCCATCTAGCATATGTACACAACATGGTTCCGCAAGCAACTTCATCAGGTTCACATCCCGCTTCAAGCATCTCCAAGAAGGTTTGTTCAGCCAGTTTAATTTTGCCAACTTGCCCATATGAGCGCAAAACAATTGTATAAACAATAACACTCGGGCGATAGGATAACTGTTCAAGCACAAGTCTTTAATTACAACGTATTAATCTACACATTTTGGAAGACAACATATACTGTTTTTCTCTTATATATGATTAATACAAACATCAAGTAAAATATTTAACATATCTTATTGAACTACTGGACTTATGTTTAGCATTTTTTATTGTTCATTTCCATCAAATATGATTTTGGAAAAGAATTAAGAACAAAACAATAATAATACTGCCAAAAAGAAGCAAGAGAAAACCAACTAAGGGGAAAAAAACTAACCTGCAACTTCATCCAAGCAAAAAAATCCCTAACCTGCTTCCAATTCTTCTGTTCTTTCAAAACCACACACATTTCCTTGAAGCTCAACTTCATAACAAAACTCCCCAACACCTTCCTCACATCAACTTCCCCTGCTTTCTTCTCTCCCATGGCTCTCACCGTCTTTATGGCCGCCATGACATGCTTCCCATACAATTCCCCATTCCTCTCATCTTCCAAATACTTCACCATCTGCTCAGGGGTTCTCTTTATCCATTTGGGAGTCATGGCGCGTGGCCCTTGGTTACGCCTCAACACGCTCAAATATTGGGCCTTTTTCTTTATGATTCGACGCGCGTTGTCATCGGAGAGGGGCTTTTTGGGGTTTCTGGATCTGGGTTTCGGTTTAGAGGGGTTGCCGTCGCTGAGGGAAAAAGGGTCAGGGTGGATTGAGGAGTGGATGTGGAGTTTGGGTTTTGCTGGGGGTAGTTTTGGGCGGGAAAAAGAAGGGTAGAGATTGATTGTGCTGGAGAGGAAGGTCGACTTGAGGGAGTCCATCTGTGTACAGTGTTTAGTTTCAGATAAAATGGAGGCAACTGGCTATGTAATTTTCTGTTTGTTTCCAGGGAAATTACTAACTACTAACCAGTAACGACATCAGCTAGTAAGGTTTTTTTTTTACTCAATCTAATAGGAGTGACAGTTATTTCCTTTCTCATAATTCCACCCCCACCGCGTCCATCCCAGAGACTTCAGCTAGTAAGGTTCAAAGTTCAACCTTTCGGCCTGGTTAGATTGTGTCCATGAGTCGGGCCCGGGTGTTTTTAAGAATTTTTTTTTTTGGATAATTGTGTTTTTAAGATTTTTCAAACTCAATTACGTCCAGATTTTTTTTTTGAAAAGTTTAAGTTTCAGTCATGTGAATGAATGACTGAATGACAAAAACAAGTGCTGTGACGTATGGAGTCCGATGCAGTGTGGCAACTAAAATATTAAGGATTAGTAAAAATGTAAACCATGTTGGATCTTTTGACAATGCAGTCTCCCTACTTTAGAAATTTAGCTATTACTACTACCCATCAATTGCTATGTTGATGCTTAGGGTCGGTGGCATAAATAAAAGGCAGGCTGCTGTTGTATAAAGTGGTCATTATCAGTCTAGAGAGTATACAATTTTTGTGTTGACTATGTTTTATCCAGTGTTCTTTATATCATAACTCTGCGGCATAAATGCCACTTTCCACCCTTAAGTTTGTACGGACTGTCATTTTGTTCCCAACTTTTTTATTTTGACCAAAACGCATCCTAAAGTTTTATTTTTGTGCTACTTTGCATCCTCCGTCATGGTAGGACAAACGATTCTATCACGGTGTCCGACATGGCACGCCACATGTACCAAAAAGTGACATGTGGCACGCCACATGTACCAAAAAATCGTGCCACATGTACCAAAAAGTGACACATGTCACGCCACGTGTACCAAAAAGTGACACGTGACATGTCACATATTTCAAAAAATGGCATGTGGCATGCCACGTACACAAAAGGATACATGCCACGTGTCATTTTTTGTCCACGTTGCATGCCACGTCGGACGCCGCGATCGATTTGTTTTGTCCTACCGGACAGAGGGTGCAAAGTGGCACAAAAATAAAACTTTAGGATGCGTTTTGGTCAAAATAAAAAAGTTGGGGGCAAAGTGGCAGTCCGTACAAACTTAAGGGTGTAAAGTGGTATTTATGCCATAACTCTGCTGGATCAAAGTTAATTGCCACTTCATATATTTGCCAATGATTGAGCAAATAAGCAGCAATGCCAGAGCTTGGTTTTCAAGAAAGAATGCAATTGTCCCTTGAATATTTGACAAACTATTTCGTAAATTTAATGAAAATTTCCTGACTAAACCAAATACTAAAATTTCTGGGAACAGTCATCATTCTATTCAATTTTTCTCTGTGACAGTCAATATTCCCGTCTTGGAACAGGGTATATATCATGATTCTTAGTTACATAAAGTAAAAGAAAGCTAGTAAAGTCCTAGAGGACAATGAACAATACGAAGAAGAATAAAGAGTCAAAAACTATAGACCCTAATCACTGTCATCATCCTCGTCGCCGTCGTCTTCTTCTTCTTCAGCTTTTTCCTCATAAAAGCTCCACTTGCGCTCTTTTTCAATATCATCATCCTTGTTTCTGATCACGCAGACTACCCACTGAATCTGAAACAAATCCAAATCAATAAATTAATGTCAAGCTCAGAACTGTTCCGAAAATATTATGAAAACCAAAAGGAAAAAAAAAGAGGTAACAACTTAAAGTTGTCAGTGAATCATACGTTAACATTAGCCTTAGTGGTGTCATCAAGTGCCTGGGTTGGAAGAATGCTTGGATTAACTTTGAATTCATACATGACCCAAGAGGTTTTTTCGCCAACCCTATCATCTCCTTTCTGTGTCGAGTAGAAATAAAACTGTCTTCATTCCAATAATTTTACCACCACGGCCATTAATGTCCTGCTCATAAGTAGCCTTCCAATAGCCGCCTTTTGTAGTTCTCCTCCATGTCTTCCCTGCTTTGGTGAAGTAGTATGCTTCATTCTTTGTTTTCCCATGCTTGAGATCACCTGAAAACATCTCAAACCAATTAGAATCACCTCCCAATTAAAGACCATATAGAATTTTGATTGTTTTAGGGGAGTTCATATTTATATGCTTTGGATCAATTAGCAAACAAACAATTATCCGAAGCAAATTCCCCTCTTTGCCTATTGGTAAGACCATATAGAATTTAAAGGTGGGAAAAATCACTAAAGGCCTAAATTCCACAAACAATCATTCATAACCACTAGGAGGAGAAGTCATGTAAAGGTGTGGATTCGACCTATCAAACAATCATATAGTGACAGGGAAATAGGAAAAGTCATGTAAAAGCGTGATTCGACCAAACAAACAATTATCAAGTAACAGCCAACAATCAATCATCTAGGATTCGACCCTTAACGACTGCCTTCCTAAGGAAAGTCATGGAAATTAAGGCGTGGATTCAACCCTCCTCGCCCTTCCCCACACTAAAGGCAAAACCATACACAAAATTTGATCCAGATTAACAACTTAATCATGAAAATCTATGTGAAGAAGAGAAACTTACTAGTTGGAAGTTGACGAGGATCACATTCATACACATCAATGTCTTTGATAATATTGTATGGGATAGGAATTCCCATGATTTTGTTCACAAGAAACCATTCAATCAACTCATGATCCTTAGGAGAAAATCCAAACCCAGGTGGTAAAATGAGTTCGTTGCTTTGCCCTGCCTCTCCTCTTCCATCTCCAACACAATGAAAAACTGCTGCCATGGCTTGCAAAATATTTGTGCTTGCGGGGCGAAAATAATAAGTCAGGTCTCTTCTATGAATTGAAAATTGCAGTGAAGGAGGATGTGAATCTCTTGTCTATTCGAAATCTCTTTATATAGGACGCAAGAAGCCGTTAGATTTGCCTAAAATGAGAAATCCTAATCCATTTAGGACTAGGATTTCCATTTTCCCCAAGACAAAAATGATTCTTTATTTATTAATTAAATTAAATATATTTAAATTCTACTTCCCCAAAAAGGTGTCTTTCTAGAATTAAAAAGAAAAAAAAAGTTCAAACCATTTCAAAATTGGAAAACTTGTTACGGTGGGGCCCACGCAAAAGGAGGTTTAAGTGCCGATGGAAAGCCATTTTGGGCGAAGCCCAATTATGAAAATATAAGAAATCGAAGCCCTTTTAAAAATTGAAAACATGGTAAGGTGTAAGGACTTGGGCCTTATTTGCAATGAATAGTGAGAAAGAAGTAAAAATGATCCTTTGGTAACAAGCTGTTTTTTTCCCCCTGTTGGGAGATTCACCCACCATAACTAGGTGCGCAACGTGGGTCGAATCCGGATCAATCAGGGTAAAGCCCTGGATACCGGATGAGATACTAAAAAAAAACAAGCTGTTTTTTTGTTACTATAAGATAAAAAGTAGCTATGGCCCAAAAAAAAAATGAAAAGTAGTCGTGACTATAAAGCCAGTAACAACAACTTAAGTTTAAAAGCAATTTAAACCACATGTCCTCAATCTATCATCGAAAATAAATTACTTTTCTTGGTGACTCGGCAACTGGAGGAGCTAATCGTGGAAACAATGGACGTTGGCTCGGTGGCTTTATATTTAGAGTGGGCTTCTTCAGTTATGGTGGTAGAACTATGGGGTATATATAATGGCCTCCTACTCTGTTGGAGCAAGCACTTCAAGGAAGTTATATTAAAAATAGACTCACTTTTAGCTCTTCCGAAGACCAACAACTTAAAATCTACTACTGATCCCCATAACAGATTACTTGATGGCATTATTAGCAAGACCCATGGAAGTGTACCATCAAGCATATTTGTAGAGATGCCAATATAAGAAGATTGGATGGTCAACCACTTCGACAACCTTGATTTGGGTCTCCATGTCTTCGACACTCCACCTTAGGAAATTTTATCTTTGCTCATAGTCGATGCCTTGGAAGTAGTCCGGCCTATAGTCATTTAACTTTCTTTTGTGTAATTTTTCCTTATTCTTCCCCATATATATAAGAAAAAAATTTGCTTTTAGATTACTTGCATGGTATGGAGTAGCATCAACCTAATATAATATATGTATTTTATCAGTTTATATTGTCTTGAATTAGAAACACATGGAGTCTACATAAACTCTCTCCGAAAACCAAAGAGCCATGAGCACGCTTCAATGAGACAATAAACCAGGATTCTGTCATCCTAATCGACGGGATGCCCCGATTTCCACCAACTTCTTTCTTCCCTCCTTTCCTCATATATATTCTTCTTTCAATTTGACAAACTAAAAACTCTTCAAAGAAATCTCCAATTCAAAATAAACCCTAGCCGTTCTGTTTTCTGCTCTTGTCTTCCCCTCCTTTCCTGATTGCTTCTTTGTTCCTTCTAACTCTCCTCCAACCGCTTCTTTTTTCTTCCCCCAATGATCTTTGATATCTTATTCTCTTTGATTTCGAAGATTCCATATCCTTTCCCTACCTATTTCTTTCTATTGGAGATTCAGAAAATTTTTAATCCAATTTATTTGAACCTAGTGTTCCCCAACTTCAATTGTTTTTTATTTTGGATAGCTTTGTTGTATTCGTGGGGTTTTTTTTTTCCTGTCTAGGTACTGTCATACCTTCATTTGAGTCCTAGTTTATAGCCGTAGTTTGAGTTAGAATTGTTGACTCCTATCTGGTTTCTCTATTTTCTTAATGATGGGTCAAGTGTTAGTTACCGAAAAAAATAAAGTCTAGTTGTTTTCAGTGTTTCAAATCATCTCGTTATTCTCTTCATCTGGGTTTGTTGTAATCTACTTGTATTGGAAGATGTTGGGCATGAAGAAAGGCTTTTTAGCTTGCAAGGGACAGTCTCCAATAGCAGTCAGCGCGAAAGGAAGAGCGTCTCAAGCGAGAGAAAGTCTTAATGAAGCCTATCAACCAGGTTTTTGACCCAACAAGTCATGATGCATTTGACAATCTGTCCATGCATATATAGATAGCTGTGATGATGCTGATAGCAACGAATACGAGGATAAAGATGACTCAAGTCAAGGTGAAGGTGATCTCTATTCTCCTTCATGAAAGAACTAGAATTTTTTCAAGAAATCTACTTGGAAGAAATGGCAAGTGAGTACCAAGAAAATTTGGGATATAATGTCTATCCAGAAAGTCCAAAGCCTTCTTTCCTTGTTATTTTGCAAAGGATAATTACTAAGTACTTCCCTGATTTTATGAAAAAGAACTTTAGTGGGTCTTTTGATTCAAAAATGAAGAAACTTGAAGACCAAATTTCGAAGTTCAAGGCAAACATCAACAAGTTTCAAGACAGTATCAAAAGCAAAAACATGCAAAATTGATGAGGTTGGAAACCAATATCCAAGTGTTGGTGATACGGAACAAGGAATTGGAGGAAAAGGTCTTGCATATGCAAGAAGAAAATAAAAGGTTGAAGGAAAGAACTACAAGTGATATTCACCACATGGATGACAAACATGTGTTGATCCCCTTAAAGATTTCAGCCATACTACAAATTTACCACAAATGAGTGATGGCTTACACCAGTGAAGTTGTTGAATCAAATTTTACTTTCTGCACAAAACGTAAGGAGTAAGTTGAAACAGATCTCTTGAGTAAGCACATTGAAGGTAAGAAAGGGAAAAATATGGTTACTAGAAGAAATAGAAGAGACATCCAAATTCGAAGTAAAATGGAAGACAACATTAGTTGCGTTACAATTGAGAAAGAAATTGGGGCAACTATACAAAGAAAAAAGTGAAGACCACTAGGAATGTTGGAAGAACCAAACCAAAAACCAAACCAAAAACCAAACAATTGAGTATCTTGTTGGGGAAAAGAAGCTCAAGTTTCAATCTTGGTGCTACTTTCATGTTAAGCACTCCCGTCAAGAAGAGACCCAAAATGGAGGAGCACTAAAACAATGAGATTATCTGAAAAAAGCTTTGTCTAAGGGAATCGTTTTTCTTCAAACTCTTACCCTGATGCTGAGCAAATGCAAACCACTATGAGGAGTTGCTATTCAGTGCAGCTAAAGGCATCATATTCTTTATTTTACTTTAAATGATTTGCTCAATTGTTGTGTTGTTTTGTTACTTGGTTATGCTTACCTTTGTACTAACCACTTTCTTTAAATAAAATCTTTGTCTTAGTACCAAAAAAAAAACAAAAAAAAAAAACAAATACTTGCATGGTAATTCTCTAATTGATTTTCTTTTTCCCATCTACTATTTGGTTTTTCCTTCTCAATCAAGGAATATATAAATATTACTTTATATCAAGATCAAAAACTTGTTGCAATGTCCCTAAGGGGATACACCGATGGTTAAAACTTAGGACTTCTTTACGGGAGTTTTGAGTTCAAATCCTAGGATGGACGGGGTGGGATTTGAGATAGGAGATGATTACTTTTTATTGTATAACCCATTTCAATATTATGTTCATGAGTAGCAAAAAAAAAAAATAAAAATAAAAAAGCTTGTTGCAATTTCTCTTTATTTGTATTGTACATATGCATCCAAATTTAGGATATGCTTAATGCTTTACTTTACCCAGTGGCGGATGAGAAATTTTTTTTTCAGGGTCGGCACAATATCTTGTATATATAGACTTAAAAAAAATTACTAAAGGTAATACAAAAGTTTGACACTTGTTTCCCTTGATTAAAGTCTCGAGTTCGAGTCTTATGAATAGAAAAAATCATTGTTAAAAAAACTTTATGATGGACTTGACTTGAACAAGATGAACTTATAAATATATAAAAAGAAATTACAAAAGACATAGAAAAGATATCATTAAAGTTAAATCTTGTAATTTTTTTCTTTAGTTAAGATACTATCACTAAAGTTTAATCTTGTAATTGTTTTTTTTAATCTATATATAATTGTTTTCATTTAGATATCATTCGTAGTTTTCGCAATAGCGAAGCCACTAAAGAGCAGGAGGGGGCCATGACCCCAAGATTTTTGAGAATTAACTCAAGTATAGTATATTTTATGTGTTATAATGTGTATATGTATGGGCATGTAGCCCCCAAAATGGTATTAGATTGGCCCCCCAAATACGTAACATAACATACAATAATTACCAAATGGACTAAATGGACTTCCAGCTCTAATTAAAATGAGAATAAAAAAAATTGAAGTGACATACAATAATTACCATACATAACATAACATACATTATACTAATATAATTTTTTTACTAGGCATATTTAATTTAAATTTGGTCCCTCCAAAATGAAATTCTTGGCTCCGTCACTGAGTTTATGAGCTTAAACAGAAAAAGAATATAGATAATAATCTATGAACACTTTGATAAGTTGATCAATTGGGAGTGCACACCAAATAATTAAGTAAATAAGTTTGTATAAAAAACATAAAGAATTAGTAGATTGAATTAATCTTCCACTAAAATTTAGTTCCATGGAACTTTTTCATTTTCTTTTTCACTTTTTTTTCCAACTCATCTTTTTTCATTTATCAAGCCAGGGAAAAAAATCAAGCTACGTACATGGAAAACTTTTGATAAGTTTATTAGTTATAGTTTTCTTATTTCGTCCAAAGAAAAAAAATTATAAGTTTTCTTACCGTTGGCCTATGTGGCAAGCCCCCAGTGCACCATCTTTGGCGTTGTAAGAGAGAATGTAATTTTTGTATATATAGAATTAGAACGAATATTTAAACATTTGAAGAGTAAATGTATGAGAGGAGAATAAAACTTGAATAGCTAGAAGTTAGGTGGAAACATAGAGTATATACTATATATACAAATATCAATAAGAAAAGTGGCAATTCAAACAAGTACACATTTATAGAGGAAATTAAGGTTTTCATATGCTTTAATCTCGCAAGGAAACAACTTCCCCAAACGCTAAAGGAAAACAATGAAACTATCCAAATTCAAGGGAGAAATGGGAAAAATAAACGAATTCATGGCAATATATCTCTTAAGCGATATTTCCTATAAGTTGAAGTTGCTGTTGCTGCACAATCAACACCGAGTAATTGCCACCAAAATCTTGAGAAGAAACCAAGTCTCCAATAATCCCAATCTCTTTGAATTCAATCCATTCCTCAAGACCAAAAGTTTGGGGATCTTCCATTCCGTACCGTCTCCCAGCAATGACAAGTTGGTAGTCATTCAACAACGGTCGAAGAAATGTGGAAGTTTCAGGCCCATCGTTTACCTCTTTCTCAATGTATCTTATGTTCCTGATTTCCTTTGTAATCCTCAACATCTCATCATTAAGTATTTTATCCGAATCATCATCAGCTAGGATGATTCTTATTGCCTTTGAAGGTTTTATATGAATCACAGTTAAGCCTACCCTTTGGCCTATTGAAATTCGTCGAGCAAATGCTAGAGCCTCCCTATCATCTTTCCCTCCTAGGAAAATCACAGCAATTCCAAATGAAGAATCTGATGATAATGTACTTTCTATAGAATTGGAGTGATTTATGGAGCGATGGCCTTCAACAAGGATCCCAACAGAGCAAGGGGATTTATCTAGGATGCTGCAATTTAGGCTCCTTATGGCTTGGTCTTCTGATTCAATGCTTCCGTCTGCGTTATATCTACGGTGAAATGGAAGCATTATAAAGGATGTGAGGTTATTTATGGCGAGATTGCATATATCTTCGTACATCAAATTTCGTGGTGAGACTGCGGTGAAGACATTGACGGATACAGCTTCCCAATTGTCTCTTTCAAACTGGTTAAAAGCAAGGACGATGTTTTCGGAGTAGGATGACTCAAACCGGGCTATGCCATGCCCATGCTTTTGATGAGCAATGAAAAGCGGTGTGGCTCGCCCACTGAGCTTGACGAGGTGAAGAACATCAAGAGCAATGGGGCTTTCTTTGCTTGGACTGCAAGTATTTAACATGTCGATGATGGAATTCACATTTCCTGGTACGTGAATGCAACCAATCACTCGCAAATCCTCATTGACTTTGGAATTCAATATGCTCCTTTTCTTGTAGCTTAAGTACTTCCTTGAAGGATCATAAAGCTTTCTCACTGCTATCGGCACGATGCTTGCTAGCAAAACGATCATTATAGACATGATATTAAATAGGTCTTCTGATATAACCTGCATAATAATATTGCACATACAAAATTATGTTTATATCAATATATATAAATATGTGTGTATCAAATTTATATGGAGATTATTAATTTAATGAATATTATTATATTACATACCGCAGCGTCGAAGAAGATGCTGTAAACACCAATCTCAAAGATACCTTTGGTAATCATTATGAAAGCAAGTGCCAAAGAATCCTGCTTAGGCATCTTGAATGATAAAGGAAGTGCCAAAGAGACGAAGAATTTAACAATAAGTGTTACAAGGGCAGCAACTATTTGGTCCTTGGCATACTTATTAGACTTGAGGAGAAATTTGAGATCTATCCTCATGCCACATGTTGATGCAAACAAAGGCAAAAACATCCCTGAAACCAGAGGTTCAAACTTTTCGACCAAAGTAGATCCCAAAGGCGGTCCATCCGGAGTAGCCAAACCAAAGAAAAATGGTCCGAAGAGAATGCTCGCATGAAAGAGGCTAGTAACGGTAGGTGACAACATGAAGAGCAAAACGACAGCGTAGAGGAATACATCATTAATTCTGCCTCCCTCGGGCGTTCTTCTCGCAAACCATTTCATTCCAGGCCGCAACACAAGAAATACTATGACGACCAAGGCTATGGTAAGCCCCATATCTTCAAGAACAACTTTTGGGCCTTTGACGCCCACGTTATTCACCCAATTCCCAACATTCACAAGAAGTACTGACACCATGTCACTAACAATTGCTGCGGATAGTCCGAGCCTTCCGAGTTCCGAATTCAGGATCTTCAATTCACTTAGAAGGATATGTATGACTGGGAACGAAGTCCCTGAGTAGGTTATTGAAAAGAAGAAATTCTTGTTTCGAATCAAATCGGTCTCACCGGTAATTATTCGATCCGTTATCAAACAAGCAGCAATAGGCACCAGCACGGTCAAGACACCGATGCATATAGCCTTTCGTCCAGCCTTGTATACCATGCGTATGTCCATTTTAACCGCACTTAAAAATAGAAAGAAGATAAACCCCATGGATCCCAAGGTTCCAAGAATCTTAACACTTTCGTATGACGTCATTACAACCGAAGCCTTTCCCAAAACCATTGGACCCAATACTATCCCTGCCTGCATAATTAATCAACAAAATTAATTAATGTTCACAACCCTTTATCAGAACTAATTTGAAAAAAAGGAATTAAAACCCAAAAGGAAAAATTATGTGCATACCAGAATCTGGGAGAACAAGATCGGGAGTCCAAGGTGAATGAGAAGAATGTTATGGAATAAATGAGTGAGAACAAATGTAAGAACCATCTGCGAAAAAAGGCTTGGCCCAGTATACTCCATAAATTTATGAAGATCATTTTGTGCATGGTTGCCGAAAATGAGAGCACCCAAGCCTGGAGAGCTAACTTTGAGAGGAAATTGCATACAAACGTGTTTTTGTCCCACCAATTCCTCAATACCGGTGGAGGACGAGTTTAAACTAGCCCGGCGCATCGTGTTTTTCCTTGCTACAAAGATAGATCAGATGGAAAGAGTTATATATGAGAAGGAGATTGTTGAATTGATTGAGAAATGGAATTGAATTCTCATTGCTTATAAACAAAAGGATTTTGACAACCTACATATCTTTTGTTTCTTCTGTTTTATTCAAATCTGTTTCAAATTAATAATCCAGGTAGATCGGTATCTTTCATTATCTGCCCTAACAAGTTCTTGTTGTTTCAAACTTCCAACTATTATAATAACGGATATTTTGGCCAAAAAAAAATAACTGATATAACTGAAACTTACAATTTCAGTTTTTTGTTAATTCTTTCTTTGTAAGAATATAAAGTAAACATTGAACGGAAGGAAAAATAATTAAAACTTGTATTACAAATTTCCCCCTTCTCCCTTATTATTATTTTGATTTATTATTCTGACGTTCATAAAATAACAATAATATACTGCGTAAACCACATGGGTTAAATTTACCTCAAAAGTATAATATACCCATTTTTTAAGTCTAGTATATAATGTTTAACATATTTGCTAATTATCACTTTCAGTTAGAGATTAATTAGTAGATGGTTATATATTCACTAAACAATGCAATCTGAAAAGGGCTATTTTCTAACAAACCAAACAATGTGTCATATCCTTCCGCGTTAGTTATAAGACTTTTCAGGTAATTTTAACATATATATAATATATAGTATATTTCATGTTTAGAAAAAAAGTGGAAGTTTTTTTTTTTTTCAAGTTTTGTACTTTCATATATTTCCACCTCTTCCAAAGTAATTTGCCTTCCCAATACTAGACTTGAGAAAGAAATAAAACATGTCCTCCATTTAAAAGGAGTATAACAAAATTGTATATTTAAAACATGTAAAAAAAATTAACATATACTATCCAATGCAACAAACACTTGTAGACATGAATAAACATACGCTTATAAATTACTTTTTTTTAATTGAGTATGTAATGATCTACTGCAATGTGTGAAGTGGGCTCCTCATCAATCATAATGTCCTTCCTATATATATCCTTGTCAACATTAATGTTTATACCACATCAAATTAATTATGAGCACGAAGAGGGCTCCTAGGAACAAGAGTACTTTCCCAGCAACAAATGACCTTATTACTTATTCCATTAAGTCGAGGTAAACCAAGGTGGTTGAGACTCTCAAAACTTTTCTTTTCAAGGTCATACCAATACCATCCATGAATATAATATCCAAAGTACATCAAAATCTTGTTACCATCCTTTGATAACTCCACAAATTCCAATCTTAATGGTCCCTTTTCCGTTATGCCATTAAGTTCAATAATAGAGCCGCACAACTCAATTATTGAAAGCAAAGCAATCTCCATTCTTGACCATCTCAAACAACTCAATCGTTGCTTCAACAACCCCATCCTCTATTGCATCCCAAACCAACATGTGCCCTTGCATTACAAGTTGAGCATGTACCCTTGCGTTGGAACTAATTATTTGAGGTTTAATTTGGAGGACTGGGAGAAACTCTTGTTTTGACATATCAAAGCTAACAATCTCATACACATGATTTTCGTATGTCCGGCTCCGCCAATGCAAGGCTCCGTGTGCGAAAATCCCATTGGAAGTGCAATCTCGAACAAGTAATTTGTAGATTTTCCATGAATTGGAGACCAAACTAAAAACCCAAAACATCAGAGAAGCTGTAATGTCTTCGAATCCCTACCACTTTGTAGTCATTGCTGCCACAGTCATAGCCCAAACCAAGATGAGTAATTCCATAAAAGGATCCTCTTAGTGAAGGGATTCCACTACGAAAACGGAAATCCACGACGACCATGGTGATCATGATGTTCCAACAAAAACAAACCATTGCATGAACCACGGATGGATCTATGATGAAAATTTTGCTCGCCTTGATTATCCGTAAATGTTAGAGGGGTCGGGCACTAAGGTTAGCCCATTACCCCTTGGTAGCCCGGGAAAAATAATGTAGTGGGGGGTGGCCCAACTCTTTTGTTAGGGTTAAGAGAGTTGTACCACAGGAAGTTTTATATATATAGAAAAGAATAAGTTTTCTTGTTTACAAGAGGGAGAGGAAAACTTTGAGAGAAGATCATAGGGAGTTAGGGTATTTTCCCTAAGTTCAAGTGTGTATTCTTCTTGATTTCATAGTGGATTCTTTCTGCCATAGCGGCCGTGGATGTTTTCCCTATTTGGGTTTTTACGACGTTAAAAAAGACTGTGTGTTCTTGTTCTATTTTATTCTTTGGTAATTGCTTGATTAATCTTAGGATTGGTTCTTGGATCTTGTTTGTCAGGCGAGGTTCTTAACTGATCAAGTTTTAGGTATCAGAGCTCCAGTTCAAGCGTTACCGGTGTATGCACGGTCGAAGATTATTGAAACCAGATCTTGCACCGTTTGATTCAGAGATTGGCAAGAAAAGGATGTCGAAATTAGCAGAGGAATCTGACGGTAATGGAGGAGACAAGGATCTGCTTGGAAGGATGTCTGCGCTAGAGAGTAAGTTGGAATCTATGATGGATTTCTTGAAACAGTCTACACAAGCAAAGGACGTGATTGAACCGGCCAAGACTGAACCCGTGGTGGAACAAAGGGTGGTAGAGCCGTTCAAGATGGAGGTTCGGATAGAGATTCCGATTTATGATGGCGAGCTGGATCTTGAAAAATTGAATGGGTGGATCAAGCAGTTAGAGGTCTACTTCAGTACGAAACCGTATACAGATCAGCAGAGGATTTCGTTTGCTAGGCTACGGCTTGGCAATCATGCAGTTACTTGGTGGGAATCCTTCAACTCTGGGCCGGAAGCCGAAGGGATGGCACCTATCCAAACTTGGTAGGAATTCACCGCAGCCATCAAGAATCAGTTCTACCCTCTTGGGTATGAGGAAGAATTGAAAGGCAAATGGCAGTTTTTGCGGCAAAAGAAGGGGCGAACCGTGCAGGAGTATACCACGGAGTTCAGGAAACAAGCTATTCTGTTTGGCGTTAGCTTACGTGGTGCGGAGACCCTAGCAAAATACAAGGCTGGGTTACACTACTCTCTGCGCACGGAATTGGCCCTCTTCAATGTCAAGGATATTGATGATGCAAGTGTCAAAGCTATGCACATGGAGAAGCGGGCTAAGCCGTTTCGAGACCAGCAGGGCTCGCGGAGAGAAGCCGAGAGTACTAAGGGAAAAGGGCAGAAGGCCGACAAGAAGAGTGCCGCGGCTACTTGCCGAGAAGAGAAAATTTGTGAGCATTGCCGCAGGACGGGTCATACAAAAGATAGATGTTGGGAATTGCATCCGGACAAGAAACCGAAAAACTAAAAGGGTAAACGGACAACTATTGCTAGGCATGATCATATGGGTAAAGAGGAAGAGATTGAATGTTCTGAGAATCCCGATGAGAAGCTGGTGTGCATGGCCTATCGGGTCAAGCAGAAGCACTTGTCCGTAGCCACAACAAGCACGGATACAGGGAAAGCCGTAGTTTGTGTTCCTGACAGAGTCAAGGAGGGGCTATTTTGGGTTTATGTTCAAATCCAAATGAGCAAAGTGGTGGCGCTATACGATTCAGCATCACAACGGAATATAATTTCTCACCAACTGGTGAAACAATTGAATCTAAAGAGCACACCACATCCTGAGCCATATCCGTTAGGATGGTTGAACAAAGATGCTGAATTACAAGTGATGGAACAATGTACTTTTAAATTTTCCATTAATGAGAAATTTAAAGATGAGGTTACTTGTGATGTTATGCCTTTGGATATTTGTCAAGTGGTTTTTGGGAGCCCTTATCTATGCGATCGAGATGCTATATTCTATCGGAGGGAAAATATGTGGAGGATAGTCAAGGATGGGGTCGGTTATCGTATTTGCCCAGCCAAAGATGCAAGGAAGTTATCCCTAGTCTCGGCACAGCAAGCTAAACATTTAGTTAATACTAGCAAGCGGTATTTATTACTGATTGTTAGAGAAAAGGGTGCTGACTCAGGGAACCTTGAGGAGATAGTTAGAAGCAGTGATTGCACCGCAGCTCAGAAACGGGAACTTAATGTTTTGCTAGGCGAGTTTGCGGAAATTCTCAAGGAGCCTACGGGTTTACCGCCGGCAAGGGAAATTCAGCATGAGATTGCTTTGTTGTCCGATGCAACAGTTCCAAATATTAGCTTGTATCGACAGTCAGTATTAGAATCCGATGAGATTAAGCAGCAAGTTCAAGAGTTGTTAGAGAAAGGGTTTGTACGTCCCAGCACTTCACCTACGGGAGCTCCTATTGTTTTGGTTCCAAAGAAAGTTTGGAGAATGTGTATCGACTATCGGGCTTTGAACAAAATTACTATCAAGAATAGGTATCCACTACCTCGGATTGATGATTTATTAGATCAGCTAAAGCATGCCAAGTTCTTCAGTAAGCTGGACTTGAAAAGTGGTTATCATCAAGTACGAATGAAGGAAGAGGATACATGGAAAACGGCATTCAAGACCAAGCATGGGTTATATGAGTGGTTGGTGATGCCTTTCGGCCTCACTAATGCACCGGCCACCTTCATTAGATTGATGAATGAGGTGTTGAGGCCAGTACTTGATAAGTTTGTGTTAGTCTTCTTAGATGATATCCTGATATACAGTGGTAGTTGGGAAGATCATATGCAGCATTTGAGAACAGTAATGCAGCTACTGCAGGAAGCTCAGTTGAAGTTGAATGGGAAGAAGTGTGAATTCGACAAGATTTCTTTGGGTTACTTAGGGCATGTGATTGGTGGCGGCACAATTCGAATTGATCCTGCAAAGATAGAAGCCATAACTGGATGGCCTAAACCACAGTCAGTAACCGAATTAAGAAGCTTCATTGGGGCTACACAGTATTTGCGGAAATTCATTAAGGGGTATTCGGATATTGCCATGCCATTATTGCGTATGCTGCAAAAGCATAAGGATATTGCATGGGGAGCTGCGGAAAACAAAGCTTTCATTTTGTTGAAACAGAAAATTAGCACGGCACCGGTTCTAGCCATGCCAGATTTGCGACAACCTTTTGAAATTGAAACCGACGCATCAGGGCATGCGATGGGGGCGGTATTACTACAGGGAGGTAAACCGGTTTGTTATCATTTTCAATTATTTGCGGGTGCTGTTCTTAATTATCCTACGTATGACAAAGAACTTTTTGCTGTGGTTCTTGCTATTTGCAAGTGGAGACATTATCTTGCAGGAAAAGAAACAGTTCTTCATACTGACCATGAGCCATTAAAGTATCTACTTAGTCAGTCGAAGTTGCAGCAATCACGACACTTCAAGTGGATGGGGTTCTTAGAGCAATTTCATCTTTTGATTCGGTACAAGAAGGGTAAGACCGATCAGTTGGCCGATTGGTTGTCCAGGCCTCCATTGAAAGTTGCCAATGTAGTAATGTACAGGGAGCCGAGTGATTCAGTGATTTACAAGGAACAGTACATTGATGATTCGTGTTTTCAGAACACATATCGGCAGCTGGAAGCAGGAAACAATATTTATGGGTACCATTTAGAAGATGGTTTATTGTTCAAGGGCAATAAAGTATGCGTTCCACTTGATAGCCGATTGAAGTTGATTCGAGAGGCACATAATTCGCTGGTCGCAGGGCACTTTGGGATACATAAGACTGTTGCTAATCTGCAAAGGTATGTGTATTGGCCGAATATGTTAAATGATGTTACACATTATGTTCGGGGTTGTTCCGTTTGTAGTGTGAGTAAGCCAAGTAACAGGAAGCTGGGATTATATACTCCTTTGCCCGTTGCCAAGAGACCTTGGGAAAGTATATCAATGGACTTTCTAGGAGGTTTGCCGATTACTAAGAAAGGTAATGACTACATCTATGTAGTAGTTGGCAGGTTTAGCAAGATGGCTATCTTGATGCCATGCAAGAAAACCGTAGATGCAATAGGGTCGGCACAACTATTCTTCCTACATGTGTTTGTGCATTTCGGGTTACCTGTTAGCATTATCAGTGATCGAGATACAAGGTTCCTGAGCAAGTTTTGGAAGGCTTTGTGGGGTATGCTTGACACTAAGTTGAAGAGGTCGACTGCTTTT
>AWWV01007102.1:0-52380 GCA_001974805.1 Corchorus capsularis
AATATTAGTGAAAAATGAATATTTATAAGCGGATTAAGAAGTTGACACATACCTCATTTCATAATTAATTAAATATTTAATTTTAATACATATTCCCTAAGCGGACACATGTCAACCCTTAAACCCCGCACGTTCAGTCTACTAAACTCCACTGACGGTGTATTGTATAATTTTTCTTATAGTATTATTATACAATACACTGTCAGTGTAAATTTTGGACTCCATAAGCGGATTAAGAAGTTAACACATACCCCATTTTTTATAATTAATTAAATATTTAATATTGGTACATATTCCCTAAGGGGACACATGTCAACCCTTCAACCCCGAACGTGCAGTTGCTAAACTCCACTGACGGTATATTGTACAATTTTTCTTATGGGATTATTATACAATACATTGTCAGTGTAAATTTTGAACTCCATAAGCAAGTTAAGAAGTTGACAAATACCTCATTTCATAATTAATTAAAAAATTTAATATTAATACATATTCCCTAAGGGGACACATATCAACTCTTAAACCCCGCACGTGCAGTCTGCTTATTCCAATGACGGTGTATTGTATAATTTTTCTTATAGGATTGTTATTCAATACACTTTTAGTGTAAATTTCAGACTCCATAAACGGGTTAAAAAGTTGACACATACCGTCATACCCCATTTCATACTTAATTAAATATTTAATATTCCCTAAGGAGACACATGTCAACCCTTAAACCCCGCTTGTGCAATCTGCTAAACTCCACTAACAGTGTATTATATAATTTTCCATATATAATATATTTAAAAAAAGGTAAATATATGATACCAAAATTTCTTAGAACCCTTTACTTATAATTAGTACCACTCTTGGAAAATTTACTTATACCTTATTTTTTTTAGAAATTTTACTAAACTATCATTAATATTGAAGTTAACATGCAAACTTTAATGAGAATGAGAAAAGTATATAATACCAAAATTTCTTAGGATTCTACATAAATTTAGTAACCTCACATTCTTTCCGATTTTTTTTTTTTTAGGAAAATTCTTACCGAAAATTTTAATATTGAAGTTATACAAAGAAAAGTATATATTACCAAAATTTCTTAGGATTCTACATAAATTTAGTAACTTCACATTCTTATTGAAAATTTTAGTATAGTAATTTATTTTTTAAGATGCTGGAAAGTATAGTAATTTAAGGAAATGTATAATTTAGAGGTCATTAACCGGCTGATTTTTCAATTTCATTTAAGTACATTTATATTTATTTTTTTCATATTTTGGTCACGCATTGATTGTTAATATTTCATTAATTAAACTTAATTTCCATTTAAGAAAATCAATTATTAATTTAGTATTTTAACAATGGAATGAACTCATAGATTAGAAAAAAAGTCTGTTCAAACTTCAAATGTACTTGCATATTTTTATTCTTATTTACGTTCTCATTCTTGAATGTAAATATGTAGAAAAATAAATGCAAATGAAATTGGAAACTATGGGGAAAATAATAAAACTTTACGAAAGTTAGAAACCCTCTTAATTAATTTGCTTGACTACTTCATTTTGTTTAATTGATTTGCTTGACAAATTGTTTTAATATATTGATTTGGTTAAAAAAATACTTTTATTTACGTATGCTTAATTGGAATCCCATAAACCACATGCCGTTGGAATAATTTCAATACTGATTGTAATCCAAGAATTTATATATTAGGGAGATTTGATAAAATATTTCTATTTATGAATGAATCAAAGAGAAGTGAAAATAAGGAGATAGAAAAGAGATAGAAATAAGGAGATAGAAAAGATGAGTGAAACAGAAATCCAATGTAGAAAAGAAAAAAAAAAAGCCTGACCAAAAAAGAAGAAAAAAAAAAGGTCATGTTTAAAAACTGGATGACGTGGGTACTTATAGGGGATGCCTTGTTTTGAAATTTATGTTATTATATTACTACAAAATTAATTAATTATTGACCTTTCAAATCAAGTAATTACAGGAATGAACAATGAGAATGATTGAAATACTATTAATTTGATTTATGTAATTATAGAAATGCCGAAAATGAGATGAACATTAAGTTTATTTAGGGAAAATCATTATATTTTAGAATGAAATATTATATTTGTTTGAAATGAGGTGAACATCTCGTTTATTTGGTACATAATAATAATAATTCTAAATGGCCAAAATCGAGGCTATGATCATTATTATTATGGATTTATAAGATAATCACATAATTTGAAATTAATTTTACGTCTCAAATATTCAAAAATAATATCTCTAACAATACAATTTTCTCAATTTACTACTAATATAAAATATGGAAATACCAAATAGTGACAAATATGTAATTAAAATAATACTTTGCTTTAGTCCTCAAAAAAATAATACTTTTTGATAAAAAAAAATAATACTTTGCTTTATTGATAATATAAATTACTATATATACTTTTCTTTCGCAATTCCCTACTACAGTGCCACATATTTTATCATAATTAATGTGCCAGAGAAAATAGGGAGATTGTCAAATGCCAATTACTATATATATATGACACTAAATTAATGTTTTACCATAGACAACAATAAATTAATGTTTTCTAAATATTGGCCATTAAAGGTAATCACTAAAATTCCATAGAATAATAAAAACGATTTTTTAAGCAAGAATTTCAACATCTATTAATTCAATACAATGGAATATTAATCAAATAACAAATTAGAACAAAAGTAATCACTTCTTTATTGATTCAATACAATGGAAATATAACTCACGCACAAATTTTGATCCAATACAAAGTAATTTCAATTGTCAATCTATGCTTTCCCTAAAATTAAATTAAAAAAAAATTGTCAATCTATGCTTGACTAATTAGGATTTATCTACACAACATAATTTACCATCCTATGACTTTTATGAAGTTCGCTGCATGCTTGAAATTTCAAGCAATATATATGCTCCTTGCTTCCTTTGCATGCAAGATGACCCAAGGAAGAGTCCAAGTTTGGGTTTCAATCCTATTATGAGTTCATGATAGTGTATATATTCGTCTTTCGGTGTGTTTGACTCCCACTGCACAATTAGCACACTATAAGGAAAACAAAAAATTAATATTATGTACCAAAAAACACTTTTATTAAAGAATGTGATGGAATAATCATAGTCTATAAGAATAGAGATAAAATTTATTCCTAATTTGATTTGATATGGAGTAGAATAAAAACAATTTAAAAACATAAATCAAATAATTAACAAAAGTACGTAGCACATATTCATAAATCAAAAAAAGAACTAATGAAAAAAGGACCAAAATATTAGCAGTTTCAATATTTGTAAGAAGAAGAAAAAGAACAAGAAGAAGAAGAATGAATGAATAGGTCATGTATAAAGATTGGTTTTTTTTTGGCCGGAATGTATAAAGATTGGTAAGATGTGTGTGTTTATATAGACAATGCTTAGCAAATTTATGTAATTAATAACATTAATTATTGATTTATTTCTTTTTTTGGCAATATAATTATTGATTTATTTCATTATGCAATTACTTATGTAAAAATGAAAATTTAGCTTGATTTATGCAAAACAAATGGTAATGATAATATTTGAGAATGATTATTATTGCCATTTATTTAGGTAAATATTTTATTTATATGAATGGAAAGGTAAGATGCTTGGGATTTTTTTTGGCGATAAATGTTTGTGAGTTAAATGATCAAATCAGATTCCATCAAAATGTAATTGAAATACAGTAGTAAAGAATATTTTACTTTCTATGTATTAAACTTGTAGTCAATATTGGTTTAAATATTTCTAAATCAAAATATTTCTCTCTTTAATTTTTTATTAAAAGGAGTTAATTGAGGATTGATTGAATTAGTAACAAATATTGAAATTTGACATTAGTATCAATCTAATTGAATTAGAATTATTTATTTCTCAATATTAATTAGGACACGTGTCAATTATATAACATGACACTTGTCGAGATTTTGAGAACTTAACATTTAAAGAGTTTCCATTTTCATAGTGTACATTGTTTTAAATATATAACTAGGTTAGAACCCGTGCGTTGCACTGGGATTTGTTCAAATTTTAAAGTAAATATTAAAAATTATAATTTATTTATGAATAATTGATTAACCACATAATATTTGAATTTTAGTTAGCAGCAAACTTGATAAGGAATGAACATTATTTTGTAATAAAAGTTTAGTTAAGTTGCAAAATTAAATGAAAAAAGTATTATTAAATCTTTATTTTACCCATAGTTTAAAACTTTTAGTAATTTGTTGAAAAGTATTACTAAATATTTATTTTACTAAATCTTTATAGTATGTAAAAAAATATTATTGTTTCTTTTTAATGAATAATTATTTAATACAACGTCAGTGAAATTTTTATATCGTACACGTAGGTTAAAAAAGTAATACATACACCATTTTTTCGACAATTATTTGATACATCGTCAATAGAGTTTTTATACTACAAATGTACTGAAAAACTAACACATACACTTTATTAATTAATTAATAGTGTATTGAATATTGAAAATATACCCTAAAAAGGTACATGTCAACCCTTTAATCCCGAATTAAAATTTGTTAAACTCTACTGACAATGGATGATATAATTTTCCTATCTTAATAACATTGTAAGCTTTATAATAAGGATTATTATACAATAGAATGTCAATTTAAATTTTGGATTTCATAAGCGGGTTAAGAAGTTGACACATACTCTATTTCATAATGTTAATAAACTATTAATTTTGTCCATGGTTTTAGAGAAGCAAACTATTTTGCTAACTCGTTAGCTAAGCTTGGTGTCTCTAGAACATCAAACTTAGTTGCTTGGTTGTAATCTTCCTTTAATGTTAATAAACTATTGACCTTTCAAAAAAAAAAACTCTATTTCATAATTAATTAAATATTTAATATTAATACATATTCCCTAAGGGGACACATGTCAATCCTTAAATCCTACACGTGCAGTTTGCTAAAATCCACTGACGGGTATTTGTATAATTTTTCTTATAGAATTATTATATAATACACTGTCAGTGTAAATTTTGGACTCCATAAGCGGGTTAAGAAGTTAATACATACCCCATTTCATAATTAAATATTTAATATTAATATATATTCCCTAAGGGTACACATCTCAACCCTTAAAGTTAAACCCCGCACGTGCAGTCTGCTAAACTCCACTGACCGTCGTGTATTTTATAAATTTTCTTATAGGATTATTATACAATACACTATCAGTGTGAATTTTGGACTTCATAAACGGGTTAAGAAGTTGACACATACCCTATTTCATAATTAAATATTTAATATTAATACATAATCCCTAAGGGTACACATGTCAATCCTTAAACCCCGCAATTGCAATCTGCTAAACTCTACTGAAGGTGTATTGTATAATTTTTCTTATAGGATTATTATACAATAAACTGTCAGTGTAAATTTTGGACTCCATAAGCAGGTGATACATACCATATTTCAAAATTAATTAAATATTTAATATTAATACATATTCCCTAAGGGGACACATATCAACCCTTAAACCCCGCACGTGCAGTCTGCTAAATTCTACTGATGATATATTGCATAATTTTTCTTATAGTGAACTTATAAAATTTTTGTGCCAAAAAAAAACTTATAAAGTTTTTTAGTAACTTTCACTCAAAATTTTTTCAAACTTATTAAAGTTTTTATAAGATGGCACATTTCCTCTATACCTTTTTAGAAGATCCAAATAAAAATCTTTGATAACCAATCATGGAGGTGGTAATATTATATTATTTTAAATCAAACGACTCTTAACTTCATCTTTTAACTTATATGAAATGTGAAATATATATGGAAAATTTTCCATGTTGATTTTTATTTCCTATTTTCTTAAATTTATAAATTTATAGCATTTCGTTCCAATATAATTGTTACTTTCAAGTTTTTCACCTATACAAAGAAATTTGATTGCCAATTGATTTTTTTTTTGGCTAAATTGCCGATTGATACAAAAATATTTTTTAAACCATCAAAACTTCACATCATTTTTTTCTCACCTAACGTGGCATAGACATTACTTTTCATGAAAACAAACTTTATAAAACTTTATAAGTATTAAAATTCTGGATGTTTATTGTGATAATGTATTATAATGATTATCAGTGTACTACTTGGGATAATTTGGTGGCGCAAGTAGTATTGTCCTAAATCTCTAATTTTTAAATAATCCTTTTATTAATTATTCCATTAAATTAACTCCATTAATCAAACTGTACCTTTAAATTAAATATATGTATATTATTTCTCTACCTTATTAAATAAATTTTTTAGCTAATAATCAATTTCATTAATCAATAATTAGAGAGTACAAATGCCGGAAGAAATAGTCTTGCACCACACGTTATCCAACTCAATCTTTTAGCTAGAGAATTTGCAAATACATTAACTTCCCTATTTACAAATTGAAATACAGAAATCAAATAAGGTTGACAAATGTCTAATATCATCTATCCTAGAAACTATGCCATAATAAAACTACCTACAAACTAAATACACAAATAAATAAACTACAAACTAAACTCACATTCTGTGAGAGTTGAACCCAAGACCTCATGGTACAGGTAGGCTGGAAATAAGAGTCCAGGTAAATGTTAGTATAGTAATATACACATTTCTTAATTAATAGTGTATTTAATATTAAAAAAAATATATCTAAAAAAACACATGTCAACCCTTCAACTCCTTTGGCAAAAAAAAAAAAAAAAATTCTTTAAATCTGCATGTACAGTCTGCTAAACTCTACTCTTAGTGGATAGTATAAATTTCCTTTTTTATTGACATTGTAAGCTTAATTAGTGATAAACTTATAAAGATTTTTTAGTGGCTTTATACAATTTCTATAAATCTTTTCTAACTTTTTAATAACGTTATTAAACTACTTATAAGAGGGTATATTCCCTTATTCCCTTTTAGGAGAGTCAAATAGACAGTTAAAAAGAAAATTGGGATTGCCCTTAAAATATGCCATGTAAATAAATGAGATAATATTAAAATATTAATAATTGAAAAAGAAAATTGTTACTTGCTATACTAATTCTCAAATTACGATTCCAGCTTTCAATTATTCATTGATTAGATTTGAATTTGCCATTAAAATATGCCATGTAAATAAATGGGATACGGTGAGATGAATTCTACTCTAATCCCTAAACTTTTATTAGGGCTCCTCAACAATATATCGAAATCAGATGAAATTGATGATAATTATATGGAAATTTGATGGTACATCGATACTAATAGCCAAATTTGAGAATTATATATAATAAAAAATTACATCAATACTTATTGCCAAAATTGAGGATATATAATAAAATTGGAATTTAATTACAAAAATTGAGACTACCATCATAATTTGCAAAAAGTAATTACCAAAATTGAGGCATCAATTAAAATAAATGAAAATAAGATGCACTTTTTATGGTATTGACCAAATTTGTTAATCAGTACATTTTATTAATAAAAACGTTTCTTGCCTTAATAGGCACATATGAAGACGTTCAATTTGTAACCACTTGTTAAATTTGTATTATGTATATATAGAATGCAGAGATTGTTGTTTTTTGTAAGGAAATGGCTGCAACACTATATTGGAAGTTGCAACCTATATCATACTCCATAGAAGGCGTATTCATTATCAATCTTTTCATTTTTGCTACAATCATTAGCAATCTATCAAACTCTTTAGAAATTAGAACAATAACAAATTCTTCATCAAAAGCAAAATGATAATATATAATAATAAAGATTTCATTTAGAGAAAAAAAAATACTTTTGAAGGATTTTTTTTATATGAAAAGATAGCAATGGCATCGATGGAGAAAAAAGAAAGAGATGTCATTTGGCGTAGAGAAATCGACAAATTTTGTAAATAAAAGACATTAGAATTTTTTGAGAATAAAAAACAGTAGAATAAAAACTTTGGAAAAAAAAAGACTAAAGAGAATGGTAGAGAAAACTGTATGGTTTGAGAGAAAAATGAAATTAACAAAAGATTAACATATAAACTGGTAAAATGAAATCAAAGGAATCTACAATACATATGCCAAACTTTTCTTTGAGATATTAGATATTTTAGAAAACTGTTAAAACCTACTATATTGCAAGTTGATATGATTAGCAGTAGCACACACTAATAAAAAATTTATATATTGAATACGAAAAGTAAAGTAGTAAAAAACAAAAGGAGAATAATCTCCAAAATAGAGTTATATGATCAATATGATCAATAGTTCATATATATATATATATAATTTTTTTAGAAAGACATAAAGGTAAAAAGAAAAAAAAAACACTATCGACAAAAGAAAAGATGCAAACCTTGAGTGCTAGACCTTGAGTTTTGGTTGTCTTATTGTCATAGAACTGCAATATACTATATATAGTGTTGGAAGTTCTTTAATTAGTATTTGATTTAGGAGTAATTTTAGGGTATTAAGTATCAACCGTATTAAAGACATTAAAATTATACATTGAAGGTAACATATGGTACTTGATTTTCTACAAATATTTGAACATGGGTAATAAAAATTTGGTTTTCAAATTTTATACCATGTACCATAATGAAAGCTCCTAAATATACTCCATGATAGTATATGATTTATGCCAAAAATTAAGCTTGAATATAGCTAATTGAATTAAGATAGCAGTAGAAAAGGTCAACGATAATGGAGATTGGAGCCAATTAACATTTATTATACATTGTAAATAGAAACTATTGCCGTTGGAAATATAGAAATTGCATAGAAATTCAAATTGAAATCAATGTTAATATACTACGCAATATATTCATCCATAATTACGGTAAATAGTAATTCAAAAAATCATTCCAATTACGTTAAATTTAGTATTGAAATTTAAGTCAATTATATTAATTCATTTAAATAGTTTAACATATAAAATATTAAATAAATAATTTTTAATTATAGACACGTGTCAATCAATGGGGTATAACACTTGTCGAGATTTGGAAGCCTCAACATTTAATGAGTTACCATTCTGTACATTGTTTTAAATATATATATATATAAGATATATAAGATAATATATATGATATATCAATGATTTATTCTGTTACTATTATAAAATGAACAAATAATGATTCTTTTTTTGAAATAATATAATGATATATTTTCTAAATATCGAGTTCTAAGTAATTCTCAAAAAAAATCGGCCAAGCTCTAATATGAGATTTTTTTTTTGGTAAATATATGAGTTTTTCTTTTCGAAAACAACTTTTACTAGTATTTATTTTCTTCAATTCCTTAAATACCCCTAAATTAAAAAAAAAAACTAATATTTTTGTAAAAAGAAAAAGAAACTCAAGGTAAAAGATTAAAAAATAAAACTAACCTTGTTTGGTAATAATTTTGTTCAGAAAGGCAATCTACTTAAAATCTCACCAACAGTTCACATAAAGGGAAAATTCCCATGTATGACGCAGAGGTAAACGTGTCGCAAGGGTGTAATTCACTGAGTTCTAGTAAGATGGCGAAAGTGAAAGGAGGGAAGCAGTGAAGCTGACTGACACGCGTAAGTTACGATGTTGTTGTCGCTTTGAGATTGGTTCATTGGGTGAAGACCGTGGGGAGTACAAGAGTAAGGACCCACAGGCGGTAACCGGTAAAAATTAGGGCAAGCAAGAACATAAACGCACGCTCCCTCGTGTTATGTTTGGTAACAACGCAAGGGTAAGGCCGCCAAGGCCCAAGGATGATTTCATTCATAGAGAAATTAAAAAAATAAACTTTCTTTTTTAAAGAAAAATAAAAACTGATTGTAAACCAAAAAAAAAAAATCACATACAACGCCCGAAAGATGTATTTTAGCCAAAAAAAAATTAGCACCTTTACCTTGAGATTTTTTTACTCAATTTTTTTTGCTACTTGAAGTTGTTTACTCAATTATTGTAATATATATATATATATATATATATATGTATATCTCATATGAAATATATGTTTTTTTTACTATGATTGAAAATGAGATTTGAACATCCGAATTGTTAGTTTAATTGGTAGGTATACCCGTATCCGGACCATGAGGTCCTAAGTTCAAGTCCAACTACATGTAAGTTTTATCCCACTTTTATGCAGGTTTTGTGTTATTTTTATACTAAAGTAGTAGACATAGTTTTGTATTCGTGATTTCTCATCGAATTATTTGAGTATATAAAACGGTATTTGATTGTAATGAGATTTTCGATTATTGTATTGTTTTTTAAAAAGAAAGAAAATGAAATTCGATTGCATTCATGTTGTTAACTCAATTGGTAGATCATAGATGTACGATGTTTGAACCTTAAGATTTTTAATTAAAGTCCCACTTCATTTGAATTTAGTTAGTTCATATGCATAAAGTTATCATGCTATCGTAATGTGATTTCACTTGTACCCTAAAAAATATAAATTAATTACTTTGAGATTGATGATTTTTTTTAAAAGAAATTAGACATGCAAAGCTATGCAAAGTTAATCAAGATTGTAGATAAAATAAACTTCTTGAACTTTCTTTTTTAACTTGTTATTTATCATCTATTCATAATTGTATTTCCAAAAAAATTCATTCAATGGTTAATAAAAGCATTGAAGATAATTTGAGATAAGGAAATTATATGTATACAGTTTATCGTTAAACAATGTTCATCCATGTGTTTTCAAGTATGAGATCTTGGTTTTATTTTTATACTAAGTAGTTTTCATATTATTTTCTCAATTTTAACTTGTAAACTCGAATCCCGAGCATCCTAAAACGTCAAGGCCGTTATTCCTCTATATTGATATAAATTCACTGATATTAATGAAGAACAATCTTACACCTTTTTTTTTCTTTCATTTATAAGATTCGAAAATTGTGACCTTTTTTAACTGATATCGAAATTCCCTCTACTTGACATGATAGAGCGTTGGTATAAGATCATCATTCTAGATTTTTTTAGGGTAAGGCATCAAGCAATATAATATAATAATGATCAAAGGTCGGGATTACAAACGTTCAAGTGTAAAACTCCAAACCATACAAGACTAGAATTCAAAATAAGTAGTTTTATTTTTTTATTTTTTTGTTAAACAAAATAAGTAGTTTTAGTTATCATCATAATATTAATATTAATTAATAATATAAAATTATTCATATAATTTATAGTTTTAAGGATATCTTATAAGTATTGACATGATTTTTTAAAATTTTAGTAAGTAGATACCGAACTAATAATATAATAGTTAAAATCACAGAAAAAAATTATTTAAAACTATAGATTAGATTTGTAAATTATAAACTTATTGACACACCCCACTACTGCAGGTGTGCACCCCTCGTCATGGAGTCACCGAGGTTTAAGGTGAACGGGGGATTTAGAATCTCTAAGGTTGATGACGCCCACCAAAAATATCATTTTCTTATTGCCAAAAAAAATTATAAATATCTATTTCTATACCAATTATAAGTGGTTCAACACTTATTTCCTTTAACCAAGATGTCAAGTTCGAGTGTTCTAATGGAAAAAACGAGCTTTACCTCCAAGGTGGGACAAACTGGTTTGAGCAAGGTTAATTTTGTAAATATAAAAAAACTTATTTATTCTTTTTAATAAAAATCACACGGAAAATTACAGAAAGGGCAATTCTAAAATATTTATATTTTTGAGAAATTCTAAAAAACAAGGAAGGACAAAATCGTCAATAATCGCTAAAGAAATCTAGGCAAGTCCAAAACGAACAAGGATAGCGATGTAATTGCAAGTATAAATATATAAACATAAAACGAAAAAAGAGAGAAAAATATAGTGACTGAAAAAAAGAAAAACTCTCTCTAAAAGTAGGGTTTGTTTTTCTTCTCTAGCGACCTCACATTACCATACTTTCTCTTCTCTTCTCTTCTTTGCTCTCCCGCAGAAGAGAGAGAAAAAAAAAATACTAACTTTAATCTCTTTCTCTCTCTAAAAAAACAAATCCTTTTATATATCTATATATCTATATTCTATATCTCTTTATAATTCAAAAACCCTTTTTGTTCTCCTTCCATATAATCCAGATTCAGCGTTTTTCATATCGCTGAGATCTTTGCTTTTTTATATTTTTCTATTTGATCGGACGGTGGAGATTGAATCTCGCGTGAAAGATCGAGGTATGCAGCAAGGTGATCAGACGGTGTTGAGCTTAAGACCTGGTGGTGGTCGAGGAGGGAGCAGACTCCTTGGCGGTCTTTCTTCTTCATCATCTTCTTCGTCTTCTTCTTCGTTAGCCTTTGGTTCGCTTTCTTCTGATCTCCCTCTCTTTCGTCCTCATGGCGGTGCTCCCCCTCCCTTTTCTATTCAGGTTCAATCTTTTTATCCATTTATCTTCAAAACCCATATCTCAGATTTTTGGATCTAGCCCTTTTTCATGTGGTTTCTTTTATTGGTTTTTGATTGATTTGGATTGGGTTAGTTTGGCCTTTTAGATGTTTTGATGTTGGATTTTATGTTTTCTTTTTAATGAATTGCTATTATAGTATCTCTTGAATAGGGTTCTTTTGTGATTGAGTTCTGACCAGGATTGGATCCTTAGCAACTAGGTGATTTATTATCATTATTGCTGTTATTGATTTTAAACATATACGTTTGAGGCTGTCCTAATTTAAAAAAAAAAAGAGTTGGATTTTAATGTGCTTAGTACTCTGTCCTAATTCTTGGTGGGGCACTTAGTATGTGTACTTGCTGTAAATATGGACAAAGAACAATATGTAGGCTTTAGGTGGGTATTCTATGAGTTTCTGATTGCCCATAAAGAACCTACAAACAGTTAGAATCTTATATGATTGAAAGAGAGTTATCCTAGTTTGCAAAGATCGATCAACTTTATCCGGATTTTTTATATATGATTTATTTGAAGTGGAGCTTAAGATCTCTTTAAGCGGATTTGATTGATTGCCACGTGCTTGTTTATACAATTAAGAACTAACAATAAATTGTTAAGTCCATCTATTGTAGATAGTTTAACAAACACGTAGCAATCATTTAAACTCGCTTGTGGAGTTTTTGAACTTCATTGTTGGTGTATGATGATAAAAGGACCTCGTTATACTTGTGAATCCTCCTGATTAGGAATGAAAATTTTCTATGATTGAGTTGAATTTTATCAAGTATATGGGCTTTTTGGACACAAGTGGCCATGTGCATATCGATGTTGAGATTGGAAGAACAAAAGATGTGGTCTCATAACAAATTTGTTATGGCTACCGTGTCTATGGATTCAACTATGCTGTTATGTAGATGTTTTTTGTGTTTGTCAAGCTTGTCCGTTCTTATCTTTTAGATAATAAATAAGTTAATGTTCTGATAACCATTTTAAGAGTTCACCTTATAAGTTACAGTTTGGATTTCAAGTTTACTCTGTTGCCTGGTTTTCTCTTTAGGTGGTTGATCTGAATGTAATGCTTACATGTTGATATCCCCATATTTTTGGGTTTGTTGAATCTGAAGTTAATTCTTTACTGTTGTAGGCTGGAGACTCGCGATTTGAGGGTCGTGAACGTGTTCGGTACACTCGGGACCAGCTTTTACAGCTTAGGGAGGTAATTATGAGTTTATGCTTTCAGTTATACACACACACACACATATACGTATGTGTGTGTCTGTGTGTATAGTTGAGATAACAATTTGCGCCTTGATTGGTGTTTATTACTAAATTTAATTATTCTGCTTGCCTTCTCTCAGGCTGTAGAAATTGCTGATGAGATTCTTAGAATTAAACGAGAAATTGACGTGGAACTTTTTGGTGAAGATCAAAACTGGGGTCGTGGAGAGAGCAACGTGAGCTCTAATTGCTCTTTTGCTTTTCGCTTTTTCTTATTTGTAGCAATTATCTTCCTAGATGGATTTCTCTGTATGTTGAAATATTACTACTAAGCCTTCTTTGTTAACATTGGTTGTTTTTTTTTTCCTTTTTTTTTGTCAGCCACCAACTCAGAGTCAAAACAGGTATTCTGAACCTGATAATCGTGACTGGCGTAACCGTTCATCACAGGTTCCTGCTGCTGGAGAGGAGAGGTCATGGGAAGCCCTTCGTGATAGAGAATTTGTAAACCGGCCGGAAGCTAATCAATTTAATCGCCAAGACCAACTCAACTCTCAGTTCTCAAGGGCACAAATCTCTTCCCACCAAGGGGTAATTAATGTTAAAATTTTAGTTTCTGTTCTTATCGTCAGCTGTTATTGTTTGTGTTGGCTCCGTTGAAATTATTAAAATGCTACTTCAGTTTTTGAACTTTGCTGGTTGAGTATTTAAACTTTATAAAAGCATCTTATGAGTTTTGTAGGAAGCATATTAGTTGATTGGCTCTGGCATCAATTCCAGGGATTAGATTTATCCTCTGACATCAATGCCAGGGATTAGATTTATCCTCTGACATCAATGCCAGGGATTAGATTTATCCTAGAATGATAACTTTCAAGCAACTCTGCCACTCATAATGTCTTCAAAGTTTTATATATACATGTTGGTTATTTACTTTGTGATTAATACTGAGTTAACTTTGTTGAAGCAGGGAGGGCCAACTCCAGCTTTGGTCAAGGCTGAAGTGCCATGGTCAGCTAGAAGGGGGAATCTTTCTGAGAAGGAGCGTGTTCTAAAGACTGTAAAAGGGTAAATACATTTAAAAGGCATTTCTTGCATCATGTTTTATATATCTATAATTTCTTTGTCTGCATACATGCATTCATAGATGCATAGATTCAAATGCATGTGTATGATGATAAACAATTTTTTATTAATTTTAATTGATGCCTGTCAAGCTACAATTCATAGTTTAATACTTTTTAATTTTACCTGCTGAAATATAATGCTTTGGTGATGACAAAATCTCAGTGGTGAAAGTTATAACCCTATCGTGTGATTACACATTGCAATGTCAGATAACTCAAACTTATTAAGTTGTTTTATTTGCATCATAGGAGGAAGCAATCGTTTCTTTGTGGACAATTTTTTGTAATTAACAATAATGGCTGGTTTTACTGAATGGTTATGTTCTCTGTGCAGTATACTGAACAAGCTGACTCCTGAGAAGTATGATCTTCTGAAGGGCCAACTTATTGATTCTGGCATCACATCAGCTGATATTTTGAAGGTTAATTCCTTTTTACAGTTCTGTTATTCTATTTAACATTACATCATCTTTAATGTATGTGTATATGCATGTCTTTTTTCAGCCAGAAAGTGTATATGTATGCCTACATCACATTTTTACACATTTAATATAGATCAAGTTTGTTTTAGTACTGTAGTTTTAAGCTGGACTTACTGATGGTATCTATGGTATCATTTACAGGGGGTTATCTCTCTAATTTTTGAGAAGGCTGTTTTGGAGCCCACGTTTTGTCCCATGTATGCTCTTTTGTGTTCTGATCTTAATGATAAGCTCCCCTCATTCCCATCTGATGAACCTGATGGAAAAGAAATCACATTTAAGAGAGTACTCTTAAATAACTGCCAGGAGGCATTTGAGGGAGCTGACAAGCTCAGGGAAGAAGTGAGGCTGATGACTGCCCCTGAGCAAGAGATGGAGCGCAGGGATAAAGAAAGGATGGTTAAACTTCGTACATTAGGTAACATTCGTTTGATTGGTGAACTTCTGAAGCAGAAAATGGTACCTGAGAAGATTGTCCATCACATTGTGCAGGTAATTGGTAATTGCCAATACTTTCTTTCTGATCAATCGAACTTGGATTTTTAGTATTTAAGCTAAATCATTTTTAATCTTTTTTCTAAAAGGAACTTTTGGGCCAAGATGTTAAAGCTTGCCCTGAAGAGGAGAATGTTGAAGCAATTTGTCAGTTCTTCAACACCATTGGTAAGCAGCTTGATGAGAGCCCAAAATCACGGCGCATAAATGATATGTACTTCAGCAGACTGAAAGAGTTGACTACAAATCCTCAGCTTGCACCAAGACTGAGATTTATGGTTCGTGATGTTCTTGATCTTCGTGCAAACAACTGGGTTCCCAGGCGTGAGGAGGTAGCACATAAATGCCATTAATTTTATGGGTTTTATATTTGGTAGCTATTGATTAAATGTAAATGGGAGTGGAGAATTAGTTTGATTTAACATCTCTTTTTTGTATTTATTCTTTGCAGGTGAAGGCCAAAACAATCACAGAAATCCATTCTGAGGCTGAAAGAAATCTGGGGCTGCGCCCAGGTGCTACTGCAAGTATTAGAAATAGTCGTGTTGCTCCTGGTGGTCCAATGAGTCCTGGTCCTGGGGGTTTTCCAATCAATCGTCCGGGTGCTGGGGGTTTGATGCCTGGAATGCCGGGAACTCGGAGAATGCCTGGTATGCCTGGAATGGACAATGATAACTGGGAGGTTCCTAGGACCCGATCAATGCCAAGGGGTGATGGATCAGGTGTACAGCTTGGAGGTCGTGTGCCGCCACCATTAATCAATAAATCGGCTTCAATGAATACAAGGCTGTTACCTCAAGGTAGTGGTGGCCTAATGAGCGGTAGAACAAGTGCCCTATTGCAGGGCAGTTCAACTCCTCCTGCTCGGCCATCCAACTCTATTTTGGGTGCTGAGCCTGTGGCACAACCTCCTGTTTATGCCAAACCTGCACCAGTGTCTCCAGTTGTGGAGAAACCACAAGTCCCGGCTGCAAGCTTAAATACAGATGATCTTCGGAGAAAAACAAAGGCACTTTTGGAGGAATATTTCAGCATTAGGCTGCTGGATGAGGCATTGCAGTGTGTGGAGGAACTAAAATCTCCAGCATACCATCCCGAGGTTGTTAAAGAAGCAATCAACATTGCCTTAGAGAAAAGCCCACCTTGTGTTGAGCCAGTTACAAAACTTCTGGAGTACTTGTTTATGAAGAAAGTTCTTACAGCTAGGGACATAGGGACTGGCTGTCTGCTATATGGTGCCATGTTGGATGATATTGGCATCGACTTGCCAAGAGCACCAAACAATTTTGGAGAAATAATTGGGAAATTTGTTTTGGCCGGGGGATTAGATTTTAAGGTGGTGAAGGAAATCCTCAAGAAGATGGAAGATGACTACTACCGGAAAGTCGTGTTTGATGCAACAATGAGGATCGTTAGCTCAGATCCTTCGGGGCAAGCTTTGTTGGAAGCGCAGGCGGCTGATGTGGAGGCCTGTCAGAAACTATTCTAAGTTTTGCAATGCTACTTATAATGTCTGTTACCCCGCAAAGGACTTCTGATTATCTCTTCTCCGCTTCAAATATAACTGTCCCCCTTACCGTTTCCCACCCTTTTGAGGCGAGCAAACTTGTATTATTTTTGATTAAAAAAAAAAAGTGGAGCTGCTGCTGCTGCTGGCTACCAAAGACAGGTAAAAGAAAATTTTATTGAGTTGTATATTTTTCTCCGAGGTCATAGCGGTGTGTTTATTGAGAGAGAACAAAACAAAAAGAAAGGAATGAAATGAAACAACATAATGCCCCCATGGGATTTTGTCCTCGAGGTGTGGCTAATACATGCCAAAGTCCTCGGGAAGAGTTGGTCACCCTTTTTTTAAAAGGGAATCCAGTTGTTTTGTATTTGATTATTAGTTTTTTTTTCTTTCGATAATTTTTTTTTTCAATGACTTGAGTAATTTAGTTTATTATTGAACTTATTCCCATAAATCCCAAGTGTTTTTTTAATCTTAATATATTTGTTACCTTTACCGTAATTTAATCTTAATATTTGTTACCTTACCGTAATTCAACTAAGTGAAATCCATAATTGATGTTTTGATGTCAATTTTCTTCTATCTTGTTATTATACTCTTGATTAATGTGATGTGATAAATGATTAAGTTGCCTTACAATTATGGAAGCGTGCCGAGTTATATGATCTTATCGTGGTGTCGAAGGCTTAAAAGATAACTTGTATATTATTATCATCGGCGGCAATAGGTTTGGGAGGCGCCGTGTCATGCCAAAGCATATATAACAATAATAATACAAAAATATGTCGTCAATAATTGAGATTGAAATTATGGGGTTTATTGGTTGTCAAACACTAGCACTCCTAAAGTTTGTAAGGTGTTAGATTCTTCAATTATAAATTACATGTGAAGGTAATCATTGAGATTACCTCTAAACTTTTTTGGTATTGGTGATTTTACATTTGGGGTAGGCATAAAGCAAAATTTTGATAGTATCATTTTGGAGGGGCATTCGGTATTTGTTCTATTAGAAAATACAAAAGCCTTCTATTAAAGCATAACTCAAAAATTGTCGAAAATTGTAACAACCTATTGATTAATGACACCATGTACGCGTGTAAATTGGAAAGTACATAGTACGTTTATGTGACAGATCTGACGTGACTTATTAATCTATTTTAGCTCGTGTAAATTTTTATAAGGAAAAAGATAATCCTACATGAATACATACTTTACTCTTGTTTCTCTGCAAAAACCATTCTTGCATCATTCAATCTCTTGTAATAACCCTTTCCTTAGTGGGGTCAAAAATTTTTTTTTTTCACTGGCTATATATAATATATACAAAAAATTAAATTAAAAATGAAAATAATGAGATAAAATATATAAATATGGTTTCAAAAGTATGGTTTGAATGTGAAAATATTCAACACTTTTAATGGGGTCAATGCTATAAATCTTTTTATTTTAGAGGTGATAAAACTTCAATTTTAGTGGGGTCAATATGATAAACTTCAAATTTAATGGGGTCAATTGGTAATTTCTCCAATATTTATGTATCTATTATAAAGGAGGTTACTCACTCCTTATAAGGTGGTTACGCCCCTGGCCTTAGGGCGTACAATCAATAAACCCAATTATGGATCGTGGCCTGCCATGGTCCGGGTCGGGCGCGATCGCGGCCTGCCATGGTCCGGCTCATCCCTTTTTTCTTTTCTTTCTTGTTCTTCTTTAATTTTTTTTTTAGATTTTCCTTTAATTTCCTTTTATCCTTTAATAAGTATTGGTCAATTCATTTAATTTAAATGAGTATGGATATGTCAATATTAGTAAGAGGACTTTAATATTTGATTAATGATAAATAGATATTTGTTTTTTACTTTTTTTTTTAAAAAAACATACTTTCAATCCGAAAAATCTTTGTTCATGCGTTTTGATGTTGTTTTACTTGAATGATTTTGAATGATTGAGTTTTGAAAGTTTGAAAGTTGAGAGAATTTGAGAGAATTGAAAGGTTTGAAGTTTGATGAAAAATATAGCAAAGGGCAAAATAGTCCAAAGGGGAGGCGATAGCTAGTAAAAGGGGACGGTATTTAGTAATTCACTTTTAATATGATCTAAAATACTTTTGCCGCAACAAAGCGTGGGATTTATCTTGTTTTTTTAATAGGGTGTAGAGTAGAATGTAGATAGAAGTGAAGATCTGCAAAAAAAGATATTATGGCCAAAAAAAAAAAAAACGATAGAAGTGAAGAAAATATTTGGGGGTCGGGCCAGGTAGCCAGCTTAAGGAGGCCCGGGTATATATATGAAACCCAAGTTCATACTAGCAAGTAGCAATCGCCAATCTGCAATCGGCAAATTCAAGAACAACCAAAATCCCCAAAAACTCCCGCGCGTTTTTGAATGTTGTAGAGAGAAATGGCGTCAACAAATGATGAATCGTTAAAGATAGCCATAGCCATCTCTCTTCTCCGGTCAAAGCTTATCCGGCATCCTCCTCCTCCTCCCTCCCAATCCGATGCTCTTAAATGGAAGCGAAAGGTCCATTTCTCTCTCTCATTTAATCTCTATCCTCTCTTTTTAAGCTTCCTCTGCCAATTAGGGATTTCGAAAACTCTCTGTTTTGATGGAATTGTAGGCAAAGGAGCGAAAGCAAGAGATTCTCAGACTAAGAGACGATCTCAAGGAAGCCGAAGGTTCTACAATTCTATTCCTTCTCCAGTTTGTTTGCTGGATTATTATTTTTTTTTAAATTAGCTTTACGCGTGAATGTGTGTTTTTATGTATATCTAGATGCTTCGCAATGCGATCTTTTCCCGCAAGCTGCTTCTTGCAAGTGTTATTTCTTCGATAAATTGGGGATATTGAGCCCTAATCGAGTTGGAGACGCTTCTGATCGTAGATTCAATGATGTTCTTCGTCGGAGATTTCTCAGACAAGGTTAAATTATTAACATCCATCAATCCATTAAGAAAATCATCCTGTGCTTTTCAATGTTTGTTTAATAATGTGGTTTCACTTTCTGCTTTGCAGTTCGATTGAAGGAGAGAAGGAAAACAGCTGGCTCATCTTTAAAACGGCATGTTTTAGGTACTTAAAACCCTTAAGCAGAGTTATATTTAACTAATTGCGCGCCGTCATCTAGTTTAATCATGCTTTCAATGCTTATGATCCTATATATATGTTACTTGGATGGTGCACTAAAAGTTGGAACTATTTTAGAAATGCAAGGTTCAACCTTATATTTATTTGATTTAGATGATAAATTAGTTTTTTTGGTCCAAAAAAAAAAGGAAGATGATAACTTAGTGTTTCTATTTGGTTAAGTAGTGAATGAATATCACCATTTCATAGAAATAGCCATAAATATTACTTTCTGAATGGACTTTTGATGCTAAAGGGTTTTCTTGTTTTGAACATCATGAATAAACGCATATATGGTGTTCTTCGTATTAAGCTATTAATTGGAGTTTTGTTTAAACATTACAGGCTTTAACGATGAAGATCAAGCAGAGCAGCTCAGAGCTGCAGTTGACTTTCTTGTGGATCTTTGTGATACTAGTTCTCCTGTAAAGGGCATTTTTCCTTGTGTTTTTTGTTTATCCTTTTGAGTGATGTAACTCTGTAGATTACTACCTTCTCTTCTTATTTCATGCTTTCTTCTTGTAGGTTCAAGTATCTAAATTTGAGAATTGGTCTCATCAAGCTGTGGACTTCATTTTAGGTAATGATGACCTATTATCATTTACTGGAGCTTCTGTAAACTATTTCACAATAGAAATTGATGTCATGAAGTTTTATATCTATGGGTATTCAATGTATTGAATTTCAAAACAGAGTAATATATCTCAGTGTCATAGTTTTTTCTTGTATAGATTTATTAAAACATACTAAAAAGTGAAAACTGTCACATCATTGTTGGTGAGCTGTAGGATTGATCTAGGCAAGATCAACAGAAAGAATGTCTAACCTATTTGATTACATTGCGGCTGCTGTTGGTAGACTGAGATTATAAGTAAACAGCACTTGCCTAATGTCAATTTTTGTTCTTAGATCATGGGACTGTCTTAGGATTTCAATCTAAGGCAGCTAAAGTTTGGAGTGGAATTTCTACTTCAAGGATAGTTGACCCTCTGGGTTTATTTTTTCAATTTACTGAATAACTTAAGAATTTCTTTCATTAGAGCTTTGCTGTTTGTATGCGTTGATCCTGTTTTTGACAAATTGAAGAATTGAAACCCTCATGAAACTGGATGTGGAAGCACTAGCCAGATTACTATAACTTACCTTGCCTACTTACCACGTTTAATGGCTGAAGCCTGAAGTCCAGGTGACAGGAAGTGTTTAAAACATGGGAAACAAGTTCTACTGTTTTCTAAAGCATCTTATCTCATCATGAAGTTGATGAAATGCATATCTTTTAAGCTCCTGATTCATGTATATCTGAGCAAGCCAGTAGCTAACCCTGCTTCTTAATAAATATTTTGAAACCAAGTTTATTTAATGTAAACTCTTACAAATGGCATTGGAAGTGGAGTGTCAGAAAGAAATATTGGTAGGTTCTACTTTTGTATATAAAGAAATCAATTGTTGATTTTCATATTTCTCTATGCTATTTTCCCCCAGTCTTTCATCCATCCGTGACGTTTATGGTGTTGCAATGCAGGTCTTTCTCTGCATGCCCTACTTATTTGAGCTTCTAATTCTTTAGTCTGTGTGCTTACATTTTCCTTCTCTTCATGTGTTTTTTTAAGCGGCATTGAAGAATCTGTTATCAATGGGAAACAACTTGGAATCCATCCAAGGAGTTGTCGACAGTTTAGTGATCCGTTTAGTCAGAAGGATGTCTTCTCCCTCGAAAGGAGATGGTAAATAGTCTTTTGTGGTTGGAACGTACTTACATGCTTTGTAAGTTTGTGGTGTTAAACATATAAATCTTTGATAAATTGAAATTTCTTATATTGTGCCTAATTGATTGTATTAGTATCGACTTTTTTAGAAGAGTGATGTCAATATATATTTGCCTTTATTCACCATCTATTTCCTTTCCTGTTAGTCAGTTGTTAATTCTTTTTGTTTTCCACCTGCTGCTTCAGAGGCACATCAGAGTGACACTAATTCCCAGTTTTACATTCAACATTTGCTCCGAAAACTTGGGTGTGAACCCCATATTGGACAGCGTGTGATACTCTCGGTTTCTCAAAGAATATATGTACTTGCAGAAAGTTTACTTTTCTCGGATCCTTTTGATGAAACTTTTGCTGCTATGCATGAGTGCATGTTTGTAATGTAAGTATATTTTGGCTGGTGTATTCATTTCGTTATGTTTTTCTCTCTAAAATTTCCTGCTCTGTTTGGTTTGCATGTGTGTCTTTCTGTGCCTCTTAGTCACCCCCCCCCCCCCCCCCCCCCCCCCCACCTCTGTGTGTGTGTAAGGAATTAGCATTATGCTCTGTGCTCTGCTGTATGAACTGTGATAGTGTCTTTGTTTATCCTAGATATGTATTTTACATCATTCACTCTGTTGTGTCTCCTTTCTATCTACTGAATAGGTAATTCCTAAAATAAGTTAAAAATTTCCACTGGTGACATTGCACAGGCAATATAATTTGATGTACTGCATTTGCATTGAATTTCTGACAGAAGTGAAGGAAACTTGTTTTGAGTCATTAGGTTTGCCTTAGAAGGATATTTGGATTGCTTAATCTCACTGGCAAATATGATGATGTATTCCCCCTTGTGTCTAGTAGTATACACTGAAATATGCAAAATTTGTGTCATTTTGGCTGAAACCTTGAAGAAATGAAATTTCATGTATATTGACCCTCATCCAAGGATTCTTATAAAATGAAAAAAAAAAGGAAAAAAAGGAAAAAAAAAAATAGTAGGTGAAAGTTATTGAAGCCCTTTAAAAAACAATACTTCAAGCAATATTTTGGACATTTTTACTAATGCCTACTCTGTTTATCCATGGCTAGTTATGTATTCAGTCTTATTCTTACTTTTGTTAAATGGTTGCTTTTGCAACTAGAACACATAATGTTCAAGTCACCACTGAGCAGAAACAACTAGTGTGCCAAGAATAAAATGCTTCAGATAAGTGAATTTCACATCTCAAGCAGACTAGCCTAAAGTTTGTTTTCGTGTTAATTTAAGGAGTTCCTTTCCTGCTTTGCTTTTGTTGTCAACAAATTTCATAATAGCATATTTTCTCTCTCTAAATATACCAGCTTCTGTGCTGTCTAATAAGCTTAAGGTTGTAACATATCTGATCCTAGCAAACCGTTTGTGTGAACACTAAAGATTGTCCATGTAACCATGAATACAGTAAATTTGACCTGTTTTTCTGGGTGACAGGATCCAGCTTATAGAGTTTTTGGTATCAGACTACTTATTAACCTGGTCAGCAACTGAAAGCTTTGACAGCGGTAAGCATTGCTAGTTTTTCCCGCTCACATTGATTTATAATGTTGCACTCTTTTTGATTCACACATAGCTGCTTCCTTGATACCAAATACCAATATAGCATATCACTTGCATGTACATTGAACTTTTGTATAATTTTTTGTGGGAATTAAGTATAGTGCGCAGAATGCATGTAGCAAACATGCAATATGAGCACTTTATCCTTATAATAACATACATGCATATGACAATTCTTGCAATTTTCATGGTTTGTTCATTGCATATGGTATGATTTGCCTAAAAGAGGCAAACTGTTTAGGCGGAGAGCAAACATGTAATTTTATCTCTATATCCCCATTAATTAGACTCTTTTGTAGACCGTTGTACTTGGTAATTTCTTTGGTCCTTGAACTAAGTCTTATTTTCATAGGTTGAAATCCATTTTCAGATTAATTAAAAGTTTCATTAAGAATATTGTTTCTGAGTGTTGGGACTAGGAAGTAAGAATCACTATGTCATAGGTTTGATATGCATTGCTTGGAGCTACTATATTTTCCTTAATCATTGTCAACATTTATTAACTTCTATGGCAATGGCATATATATGGGTGTGTTAGATGGTAAAATTTCCGGGCTGTACTATTGCAGTTGTTTTTGAAGAATGGGCGGCATCACTTGTCCAAGCACGGAAAGCTCTTGAAGTTTTAGAGAACAGAAATGGGTTATATGCGCTATACATGGATCGAGTGACGGGAGAATTGGCTAAAATAGTGGGTCAAGTTCCATTATTGCAGAAGCTCAATTCAGATATCATTGATGCACTTTTCCGTTAGTATATGGCTGCAATACTTGACTTAGCAAGGGGGGTCACATGACTGAAAAAGCTTCTCACTTTTTTGTTGTTATTATTCTTCTATGGTAAAGTGTAAAAGTGGTAAACCATATGAATTGAAATGCGGCGTATGGATAACAAGTTTCAAGCATTTTATTCCCTGGAGATTGTGCTTTAGCTGGACTAAGAATAATCTTTTTGGGCTGAAAATTTGGTGATGGAATAAAGGTAAGATTTTAGTTACTGGTCTTTCTGCAGTAAAGTAACATGACTGGATTAATTTTGTTGCAGTAAGCAACGCAGCTTCGACGTTGTCGAACCTCGGCGCGTTCATTTGGCGGCTGCGCGTATCAGCGTAAGTGCGTCTGCTTGAATTTTATGCCGTGTGCTACTTTTAAGATTTGGCTGATGGATTTTTAAAGTTATTTTGCCTAGCCAAAAATTGCAACCATTGTTTTTTTAGCTTTGGGATCCTTGTCAACATGATTATAAATTTGAATATAGCGTTTTTATACTTTGATAATGATAATTTAATGAGTGCTTAAAGTAAATAATTATCTTACCAACATGCTTTCGTGTGTAGCCCGTAACATGAATGGAGAATTCAGGCAGGATTAATGGTAAGCGATAGTATATTAGTAACGAAAGAAAACAGGATCTATCTCGATTCTCGATGGAGGGAACAAAATCAAACAAGGCCATCTGATCTCTTCTACTTAAATTAATCCCATTTATTTATTTATGCATAAGTCATAGGGTCAAACAATTTGGCAGGCACTGAGTCATATGTATATATGATGGTATTGGTAGGCGTTGTAATATTTTGGGTTAACCCAAATGGCTCTTGGCTCCATGATGCGACATTGTTGAAGAAGTTGGCTAACGTCACAACTCACTTGCTATAAATTTGAGGGCCAATCTCTAATAATATAAAGCTGTAAATGATGTGTTTAGCTAAAACTATTATTTAACTAGCCAGTGCCCAGTGAATAAATCATAAGCCTCCTCTTTTGACTGTGATATGCCCCGACTCTGTACTACCACGTCCATTATGGTATGTATAGACAGACAGGCCAACTTGTAATCAAGTGGATAGACTTCGGCCAAAAAAAAGAAAAAAAAAATCAAGTGATAGACTTTGTCAAGTTGGTAGGCTAACCCTAGTGGGTCTTCGGCTTATGTTATGCGGCCCAAAGGGATGGACTCATTAAAAATTAAAGAATATTTAAAATCTTTTATGAAATACATGGACACTTGGGTCTTCGAGTTCCTTATGAATATATTTTATTTTAATTTCTACCAAAATACATTATTTTAACACTAATTTTAGTTGTAGATTTTTTTTTTTTTTATATTGGGAACATTACAATTAAAGGGGAGGGAAACAGAGGGCAAGGATTCGAACCCCTTTCTTCAGTGGCGAATCCCTTTCTTCAGGAATTTTAGACTGGGGGCAAATTAATATACATAGTTTTAAATTTATATTTTAAAATTATAAAAACCATATATTCCAAATGCATAAGAATTCTATGAGAAATGATAGGCTAAATATCCAATTTGAGTCTAAACTTTTCGCAACTTGCTCAATTTAGGCTCAGACCTTTAAAGCGCTTCAAATTAAGCCTAAACGTTTTCGAAACCCACCAAATTGGACCTAAATAAAACAAAATTATGGAGGTGTAACCCACGCGCCGCCGTTACTGTTAGTAACGGCCTGACGTGGCACCGAATAAAATATTTTTTCATTATTTTTTATTTAAGAAAAATATTTTTTATTAACTTAAATATTTAGGCGTTAATTTCCATTAAAGCCTAAACCCTTTTCCATTAAGTAGGTGTTAATTTTTTTTTTTAAAAAAATACTTCTTTTAAGTTCTTTTTTTTGGCCAGATTCTTTAAGTTCAGATAATCCCTTTTTTTTTTGGCAAATTAAATAGAAAATTCTTAAAATTTGTTTGTTTTTCTCTCTTGTTTGTACGTTTCTCTTCATCATCATGTTCTTACGTTTTGGGATAAAGCTTTTTAGAACTTTTACCCCTCTTTGGTTAGGCAAAAATGGGTGGTAGATCTCGTGGGTTTTGCTTTGATTTGTCGAAGAAACCAAAGCCCACTTACATTAGCATCAACTCTCCCTTCTTACTTCAACGTTGATGCCAGCAACGAAGGAAATTCCACCGAAAACACCACCACAGCGGCTACCATGGCAGCCCGCCACTTGCTCTTGGTTCCATGTTTGTTTGAATGCCAACTATAATCATGGGTATGTAAAATTTTGTTTGGTCTTGCCAATCATAGGTTTGGGTTTTGGGTTGTGTAGATCCTTAGGATTTTAGTGTGATTCAATTGAAAATAAAAATGAACATGTGTTTGGGATGGTGTGGAGATCATATTTGAGAGATTAGGTGAAGATTGGAATCGCCGACAAAGGGTCCAACGGTGGTTCACGGTGGCAGCTTATTGATGTTCCTTGCTATTTGTATTTTTTAGCATTGTTGCTTTTGTTTGATCTGTTTGGAAGAGAAAGAGATGAGTAAATATTGTTTTTGGAGAGACAAGTACAAGTAGAGTATTCTGTGAAAATGTAAATAAAATTATTAATTATGTAGTTCCAATTTAAATTAAATATTTCCTCAAAAAGAATTCAAAAGAAATACGTTGGCAAAGAAAGAAAATATGAAAGAGAAGAAATAAAAAGAAGAAATAACATTGAATTTATTTGAATTTTTATTTTATTTTTATTTTTCTTCTTTTTTTCCTATTTTTTCTCCACTTTAATTGATAATGTGGCAGGTCAACCTCTGATTTTTCAGTTAACGCATCTTAAACACGCGTGTGGTACACCTCCAAAATTCTGTCTAATTTAGGCCCAATTTGGTGAGTTTGGAAAATGTTTAGGCTTAATTTAGAGCACTTTAAAGGTTTGAGTCTAAATTGAGCAAGTTGTGAAAGGTTTAGACTCAAATTGAATATTTAGCCGAAATGATACATTACAACCTTTTTCTAACCTTTTTCTACAAGTTTTTATAGTTTGAAAGCATTTCAAAATCCTTTCATTATCAACACAAGCTTCTTTTGCACAATGTTGTACATCATTGATTTGGGATGAACCTTCCATGTTTGGCTTCCCAAGGAATTTCTCCATAACTAGTTAAATTAATTATTAAGTTTCTATACTTTCTAAATTAATTAGCAAATTATATAAAAAAAAGACTAAGTCCATATTCTACACTATTTTGTATATTTTCCAATTAAATAAAATATCATCATAATTGAATATAACATTCAACAAAATATTAAATCAATAAAATAGCATCATAAATATACCATTCCATCATTTTCATGAAACATAAACATAAATAAAATAAATATTTTCTAAAATTTAACATTATAAACAATTAGCAACTCTCAAGTAATAGATAAATATTCCACCATATTAAGAAATGATAAAAATTATAATAAATTCATTCAAGAAGACAACACTTACTATTAAGAAGAGAAAGTGGTCATCTTGAGCTTTTATGACCTTCAATATAGTATTTTAGGGCTAAATAACCAATTCAGGATATAGTGTTTGCCCGAACGATCAATTTGGGATATAACGTTTCAGAAACGCCAATTTAGGATATAACGTTACATGAAACGATCAAATCAGGATATATTTAGATGGAGCTCAGAATGTGAGATGCACGCGTCGTTAAAGCGCGTAAGGGGTAAAAAAAAAGACACGTGTTACATATTTTAGCCAGGTGGAAAAAATGAAAAAAAAATATTTAAAATAAAGAGCAAAAAATTGGCTATCATATAAATAATGAAAAAAAAAAAATCCTCAGTTTCCAAACCCATCGTTCAAAAGAAAAAACCCCAAAGTTCAGAGCTAGGGTTCTTCAAAATTTCTGCGAAAACTCCTCTAAATCTGCTATAATCCTTAGTTTTTAGGCTTTTCTTACCGTAAATTCGCTTACATAGTATATTTCGAGCAAAATCGACGGTGGATTTGTGCGTTTTCTGGTCTAGTTCGCGAAGAAGAGAGAGAAAGGGGATTCGCGAGTTAAGGTTCCAATTCTGCAGAAATTGAGGTGAGTTTCTTTTTTATTTAGTTCGATTAGCTTTAGTTCTTTGTTGTATTTAGTTAATTGAAAGCTTCTCTGTTATTTGGGTTAAAGTTTCTCCATTTAAAGAAATTGAAAGCTTCTCTTTTCCTACTTGAATTCTCTTTGCTGCAACCAATTATTAGCAACCCAAATTTGAGTTTTTTGCTTTTTTCTTTTCTACTTGTTTTTTCTGGTTAACTGTATTTACCTAATTTCCCAATTCTCATCAACTATATTTAACTATATTTCTGAAACCAAATATGTACTCCAATCCAGATGAAATTATAGAAGTGGAAGAGGGTAAAAGGAGTTTAAACGATTACTTTGAAGAGTGGTCCACCTCGTTGGTTCTCCTCTTTGGATTGCTCTTCTTCCTCTCCAGATTTTCCTCTGCTTCTCTTTTTGCCTGGCATTGGACTTGGGCTGATAAGGCATTATCATAAACTTGCAAAGCAAGATTTAACTTGATGTTTAAATGATGAATAAATTGTCTGCAAAATCCCAATAATCCATTTTGTATTGAATGAAGGATGTTTAATATTTGGATTCTGGTGCTTGCATATTACACTTAAGGATAGAACCCCATTTCTGGTAAGTTGTAAATTCTTACAATCTTCCTTTTATTTATCTGTTTTTCATAATCAGCTGCTCCATAATGTAGTATTTTAATTATGGGTACTTTTTTTAGAGCTAGTTAAGCTTGTGGAAAGAGGAATTAAATCAGAGAATTACAGATCAACCAATAGGCCAATATATCTTGTTGGCGAATCTCTTGGAGCTTGCCTTGCATTAACAATTGCAGCTTGGATTCCTGAGATTGATCTTGTTCTAATTTTGTCTAACCAAGGTAAGAAAGTTTCAATCCTCTGCCTCCTTTTTGTAAACACTCATTTCAACATTAGTTTTATTGCTCTGCTTCATTCTGTTTTCCTGGTTTTTAATCAACAACAACATCTTTTAGTAAGTCAGTGCTGCAATCACTAATTCCTCTGCTGGAGATTATGCCTGATAAGTTCCCACTTAATATGTCTCACTTGTTGAGCTTAGCAACAGGCTAATTTACTAACATGTTTTTCAACTTTTGTTAGATTTGGATCCTAATTTTCAGTTTTCCTATCAAACCTGACAGAACATGTTGTAAAAAACAGGCTCTCTGACACAAACTATTGGAGAGCTGATACCACAAGATTTTGTTACAATTTCATCACACCTCCCAGTAAGATCCATAGCAGCTAAAATGTTAAGAATATACACATATATATATATATATATGTACATATATATATATATATACATTTACATATATGTACATAAAGTAGGAACCTGGTTCTTTTTCTAATCTCCTAGAATAAGTTGTCAATTCTTATTTGAAAATTGAAACAGGACAATTAAGCGATGCCATAAAAGAAGAGCTACATGTGGATATATACAACTTTGGGGAAGTAAAACCGGTATTTGATGTTGCTCTGCTATGCAATAGAAGCAGGCCATTTGATTGTTCCTCCATGGAAGATGCTATCTGGGTGGAAGACATGTGGCAAAGAAAGAATGATAGCTTTACATTATGGCAGAAGCACCTCAACAGATGATTTTGTATATTTTTTTTAGATTAAAGGAAAGGAATTGGTATTTTAATTAGTTTTAATTGGTACTTTAATTAGTTTTGATTCTTAGCTTGTTCATATATAGTATACTATACTGTATTTTTTATAATGTTTTGTATGGTATAGAAGTGAGTTTTAATGATTGGGATTTTGATCGAAGTTGGAATAAATAAATTGACATTGGCATGCAATAAGATCATGGCTAAATAACAATTCAGGATATAACGTTTGCTGTCATGATCAATTTGGGATATAACGTTTTAGAACTATCATTTCAGGATATAACGTTTCAGAATGATCAATTTGGGATAAAATCCACGTGACGTCCACGTCATCACTTAACGACACGTGCATCTCACATCCTGGGTTCCGTCAAAATATATCCTGATTTGATCGTTTCATGTAACGTTATATCCTGAATTGGTGTTTCTGAAATGTTATATCCCAAATTTGTTATTTAGCCGTATTTTAGAGATTGCAAGAACTTTAGAAGAGAAGAAAGGGAAAATAGGGATTCCAAGAACTTTGAATGAGATGAAAGGAAAGTAGAAGGTGAAGGAGTTAGTGGTGGGAGGGTGGGGACGGTGATGGGTTTTTTACAAGGAAGAAAATACAAAAAATTTGAATAAAGAAATGTGGTGGGAGATATTTGTGGTGGGTGAGCATGGTTCACAACAATCGGCAAAAAAAAAAAAAAGCATGGTACCAAAAAAATTAAGTGAAGAAAATATATTTTTTGACTTCTAACTTGTCTTTTATTAATTCTGAGATTGATGGTGGGTCCTTTTTTTAAAATTTGTAGTCTCATTCTTTTGTATATTTACACTAACTATCATATATCTTTATTATTTTTCAAATCAGTGGGGGCAATTGTAAAGACTATAAAATTTTGTGACTAAAATATACTACATACTAATGGACCTGTAGGATTTCATTGGGGGCAGTTGCCCCCACTGCCCCCATTGTATATCCGCCCCTGCCTGTCTTTCAGGTGAACTTTTGAGGTCTTGGCCATTAGGCCAAAACTTCAAGTTCTTTCTAATTTTACTTTGTTTACAATCTAGACGGGATAAAAACCTTTGAAGAAAATAATTAGGTCTTTTTGAATAAAGAGGTAGTTTAGTATTATGTCTGAATTAAAAGACATGTTCACAATTATAAAATAAGTCTTCTCGAATGTTTGGATCATGAAAGGAATTCAATGTCTCTTACGTAAAATTTCAGGTTCGAATTTTGTGAATGAAGAAAATAGAAAATGAGAGTCTAATGTATTTCACTTCAAATAAGTAGAAACCTAACATATATAGAGTATAGTACACGAAATTTAACATATTGTACAAGTGGAGTTAAAGGATTGATATGTATCTTCTAAAAAATATACTTTTTAATATTATAAAATGGTACATAATTATCAATTAAGAAAAATGAGATTTTGACAAAGGGAAAAAAAAAAAAAAGATATGTGCAACCTTTTGAACGGTTTGTAGATCCTAAAAGCTCTACACCTCAAAATTTTACGTTGGTTGGACCTCTGAGTACTACTGCACTGCTAAAACTAAACAAATACTTAAGTATGATTCTAAATTCTAATCTACAAATGAAGAATTGATTTTCTCGGATATGGCCTTGCTGTTAGGTATTTTCTCAATCCCTTCCAACTTCGGCTCCCGCTGACGAAGCCGCACACGACCCTCGCTTCGTTTTCTGAATCTTTGACCTATATCACTAATTAAATCTTATCGGTTTGTCAATAGAGTACTGCTGTAATTTATTCGAATTACCCGACAATTTCAAATGAAAAAGAAAAAAAAAAAAGAATTATATTTATGCAGGATAAAGAATAATATGTGATATTGGCACGTGTTCTCTGTTATAAGGTCATAAATGTTAGAAAGATGAGAAAAATGGTCCTCGCGATTGGTTCAAACATCACAGTCGCTCTGTTGTCTTCGCCTGCTCCACGAAATATCATTTCTATTTTTGATAAGATCTCTCAATCAATTTGCAACACTCTATAATTATTCTCCACACATGACTCAATTTTTCTTTTAATCAATAATTAACATAAATTAACGAGTATTACCGGTAAAGGCTTTCATCATATTTTGATCAAAATGGTTTATCAAATTATGGTCTTTATGCATTTTAAATCTCATGGTACAAGCCCCAGTCAATTGTATTGGCTTCCTCCGGTCTCTAATGAGATTTTTCGGTGGTCAAAATTTGAGATTTCTTATCAAGAGGTTTTAAGTTTGAATTCTATAAAATTTGCATGTGGGAGATATTCTCCTTGTGTGATCTTTCAATTTCATATTTTTTTTTGTAAGATTCAATTTCATATTTTTAATTACTTAGGAAAGAAATTGGTTTGGGACTAATTTTTAAGATAAGTTATGTCTAAACATAAATGGGAAGGAAAATATTTTTGCACCGCTATCCACCCCTTATATCCCGTCTAGGTAAGAATTTAATTCCAAGTTTAATCATTAATCATTGGCTACAAATAAAGAAAGTAAATAAAGAAAGTTTATAGGGTAAATCTTAGATTTTAGGATAGGATATTATTAAATACAATATATATTTAGTAGCAACATTTTTTTTTTTTATATATATATACGAGGGATAGAAACAAGAAAATTACAAATAAAACTAGTGAATGGCTTTAGGCCAAGCTACTTCCATGGCATCCACTGTAAGTAGAGGAGAGAGACCCTGAGACGAAGTATAAAAAATGTGTAATCCCAAGTCCAGGTTGTGGAAATTATTTGCCATCCAGTCTGCATACATGTTTGCTTCACGGTAAATATGATGGATAGAGCATCGCCAAGGCTTTCCGAGTAAATCCTTAATTGCAACAAGTAAGTTATTGTGAGGACCAATTGCTTTGAAATTGTTTATCGTTTGAAGAGTAGAAAGAGAGTCTGTCTCCAATATCACATCCTTAAAGCCCTTGTTCCAGCAAAGAAGCAGGCCATGATAGATTCCCCATAATTCTGCTATCATCACTGAAGAGAAACCCACCCAATAGGCAAATCCACCTGACCAGCAACCATTGTCGTTGCAAATCACTCCCCCTACTGCTGAATCTCCAGGGTTTCCATGCCATCCATATTTACTTTCACAAAAAGAGCTTTCGGTGAGCGCCATCCAACAAGAATTAATTGAATGGAGATTACATCCAATGCTTCTTTGGCACGAGTGAAGATTAATTGACTGCTATTAGAAGGCCAAACAAAATTAGAAACCTTGTTCTGGTTTAGACCATAAAATTAGAAACCTTACTATTAAACCGTAAAATTAGACAGAACAAGTAGCATTGTTCTGGTTTTAAAGTCTATTTCCTCAATTCTCAATACTTGATACTTGAAATCGAAACCTTGATTAGAGAATGTCAAATTCTTTCCACTTGATTTAGGTGTTGATGTTTATTATTTTTAAATCAATTTCATTAATTACAAAAAAAAATGAATACACTCTTTTTATATTTGAAAATGTCAGATACAAAGATTATTAGGGAATGAAACCGTAAGGTAATATATGAACCGCTGTCCGCGTAGTTGAAAGGAATCGATATCCAGAAAACCGAAAAGCCTCCAGAATTCCTCCAAATCATGTGTTTGGGAATTATCAAGACAAAGTTTTCTTCTAATTAACTGAGCTCTGGTCCACTCCAACCAACGCCCACCAATTTACTTTTCTATATATAGCTATGCAATGCTGTAGCTGATCATCTCAATTTCTCCATTCAATTGAAATCCTTTTGAACTACATTGAAACTTTCTTTTTCAGGCAACCCAAAAAAAAAAAAAAAACCCTCTTTCTCCTAATAATAAAATCTTTCAAGTTTCCTCAAACAACAGCTAAACACAGTAAATGATGAGGCTTATCAGATTCATGTTACCTTTCTCGCTTGTCACCCTCCTTTTGTTCTCTCAATCTCTTTTAACTTCGGAGGCTGCTGTTGATCATGAAGTCGACCTGATGATTCCATTCAAGAGACTTCTTCTAAGCCAGTCTGTGAAAACTGGGCAGAAATTAGTTGCAGAGGAAAGTTTCTTTTCATCTCTGCGTAAGAAGTTGGGAGTTCATATGAGAAAAGTAAGAGTAGGAAAAGGCCTAACAGCTCGTCCTCAAGGAAAAACAATTACATCATCCTCAGCTTTCAGACCCAATTTGTCTTTTTTCCATTTTGGTTCTGTTCTTGCCTGCTCCTTCTTCCTTGGTCTCATCATGTTGTAGGCTTCTTCTTTTTCTTTTTTCATTTTTCTGTGTTTAAATTTAGTAGCTTTTTTTAGTTCATCAGATCTCTGCTTCTCGGAATCTTATTAGCTAGAATTTGTTGTAAGTAAGCCAAGCAGTTCAATTAAGGTTGGATTTTTAAGTTTATGTACAAGATTTTATTTGTACTATACAATCCATTCCTCTCTGTTCTTTTTCTATATGTTTTTATATGTATTTCAGAATCTGGAATTAATATATTCTTCAATCTGCTGTGATCTCTTGGAGATATGTTGATGATTTACTTATGTAATTAGTTGTCGACTGAAACTACTGCTAGGAGACTGTGGTGGACAATGTTGATGAGAATGAGCTGGCTAGAGGTTTAGTTGATTTGACTGAATTATAATTTGCTGATCAAAGAGAGTTTTGCTTTTGGTTAAGTTAATTAAGAACCTTTATCCTTTACAGTTTGTTTCTTTTCAAGCGAAATTTATCTTAAATTAATGGGGATTTGAATTAATCCAATCAGAACTTGGATTGGGCCAACTCTGCCTTGAACCCTGCTGGCATAATCAATTCAAGACTTTAGAAAATTGACATGTTAAAGATTTGGAACTTCACATGTTAAACAAGTTTGAAAGGTCGAGTGTGAGGTTTCGTGATCTTGGATTTGAGTCTGAATTAACGTAAAGAGTTTCGTCATAAATCTCCGGGATTTAAGAGGGACGGGAGACAAAGAATAGAGTCCAAAAAGAATATCACTTCATAATAGTCATAGTTAAATAACCATTAAAGAAATTTTGGCCGTGTTTTCCAATTCTGAAGGAATATTTATGATGTCTTGTGTATATATAATTACTAGTACTTAATAAAAGGATCCTTGTTTAACTTGAACATGTATTGAAAAGTTGGCAGCCGTCAATTTCAGGAGAAATTGGTGACGCCTTACATCTCAAAATTCTAATTCATCCTTGATCAGTCAAAGATGGTCGGCTACGTTATCTAATTCTTTACTATATATAGTAAGCAATTGACGATTATATATTCGTACGTGGAATGATTATGGAAATTAATAACCCCATTTGCCATGTCTAAGTTGACAGCAGATATATTATGGAAGAATTCAACCAGAAAATACCATAAGCGAAAAAGGGGATTATAGCATCTTCTTCACAAACCTTAGCTTCCATGATTAAAAAAAAAAATACTAATCGAATCGGTTTATGCTTGTACTTTTTGGCCTCTGGGCGACAGCTCTCAACTTTTGTCTTTCGGTGAAGATGGTCAATTTCCATTAATCCATCCATCCAAAATATTGTTGTGCTTCTGCTGAATGTAAAAGGTTAAACCAAAACAAGTTCTACCCACTTTTTCAGATACGTTAGACCCTTATAATCCTGATTGGTTAGTGACCATTTTCCTCATATCAAATTTCACAAATGGGACATTTTTCTTATTAAACATTTAATTTGGAACTTTCACCTCATAAACTTATAAAATTTGGACAATTTCTCTTTGACCGTCAAATATTACTTACATGGCCTCGAAAAATGCTAACATGGTAAGCCGTATGAGAATTTTTGGGGCCACTTAATGGGAAAGTTGTCCTAATTTTGATAATTTAAAAGTGAAAGTTTCAAATTAAAAGTTCAATGGGGAATTGTCTTGATTTTGAAAGTTTAAGGAGATAAAAGTTCCAAATTAAAAGTTTAAAGGGCGAAAATATCCCTTCAATAAAAGTTCAGGGGAGAAATGGGGCATTATGAGAAGATAAAAAAAAATGTTGGATTCTGTTTGAGCAAATTAGCAAAGTAATCATGTTTAGGTTTTTATATGGCTTAATAGACATTTTGACACATAAACTTGTAAAAAAAATAAATTAACCCTTGAAGACGTCTAAATTTGCAATTTTGGTCTTATTTAACCCTTGAAGACGTGCAATTGAAAAAAGTGCAACTGGAAAAAGTGGAGGCTCGAGAATTCCTTCAAATCAATTCATGTGTTTGGGAATTATTAAGACAAAGTTTTTTTCTAATTAATTGAGCTCTGGCCCACTCCAACCAACGGCCACCAATTTACTTTCTATATATATATATATATATATATGGTGCTAAGTGCTAACTCATCCCACTTTCTCCATTCAATTGAAACTCTTTTGAACAATCAATTTACATACTTTCTCTTTCCCCTCCTAATCAAATCTCCCAAGTTTCCTCAAACAGCTAAAAACCAGCGTTGCTGCAGTAATGATGAGGCTTATCAGATTCATGTTACCTTTCTCGCTTATCATTCTCCTTTTGTTCTCTCAATCTCTTCTAATAACTTCGGAGGCTGCTGTTGATCATCAAGGAGGAGAGCATGGAGTCTTGATGATTCCATTCAAGAGACTTCTTCTAAGCCAGCCTGCAGTCAAAACTGGGGAGAAAGTTGCAGATTTTGGTGACGAAATTTTGTTTTCGTCTCTACCTAAGAAGTTGGGAGTCCATATGAGAAAAGTAAAAGGAGGAAATGGCCTGGTAGCAGCTCGTCCTCGTGGGAAAACAACAACTTCATCTGCTTTCAGACCCAATTTGTCTTTTTTCCATTTTGGTTCCGTTCTTGCCTGCTCCTTGTTCCTTGGTCTCATCATGTTTTAGGGGTTTTTTTTTTCCTTCTATTTTTCTGGGTCTAAAATTAGTTGCTTTAGTTCGTCAGATTGTTTTAAGTAAGAGCCAAGCAGTTCTTCAACTAAGATTGGATTTTAAGTCCATGTACAAGATTTGTTTTGTACTATACAATTCATTCCTCTCTCTTCTTTTTCTATATATATATTTATCTCTGTTTTTCATTCATATCTATCTGTTTCCAAGTCTGGTTAATGAGCTAATTTGTTGGTTGCCTGTCTTCCTAAAGAGGAAATTATAATAAATGGGTACAACAGGTTTATCAGAGTTACATTACTGTTACAAGTTTGGATGCATGAAAAGTACTTATAAAATTAGCAGAATCTGGAAAAAAAAAATTATGCTTTCGATCTGCTTTGATCTCCTGGAGATATCTTGATGATTTGGGTAGGTACGTTGTTGACTGAAATTACTGCTATTGATTGGAGACTTTAATCAGGTGGACAATGTTGATGAGAATGATAGCTGGCCACATGTTGAGGTTGATTTGATCAAAATTATAATTTGCTGACTAAGGAGAGTTTTGGTTTTGTTCAACTTAGTAAACTAAGAAACTTTATCATTAACACTTTCTTTCTTTTCTGGTGAAATTCATTTTAGATTAATGGGGATTTGAATTTATCCAATCATAATTTGGACCAACTCTGCTTTGAAACCTTATTGCTGGCATAATCAATTCAAGATTTTTGAAATTGACATGTTCAAGATTTGGAAGTTGACATGTTAATAAGAAGTTTGAGTATGCATAAGAGAGAAACAAGTGTGCAAGCAAACCTTTTGCAGCAATATTATTTAAATATATTAGTAGATTCTGTAGATCACTTCATAGTCATTATAGTTAAATAACCATAAGAAATCTTGGCCGGTGTTTTCCATTTTTGAAGGAATATTTATGTTGTCTTGTATAATATTTAAGAGGAGCCTTATTTAACTTGAACATGACGATTATGGAAATTAATACCCATTTGCATGCAATGTCTAAGTTGACAGCATATATTATGGAAGAATTAAACCAGAAATACCAAAAGAAGATGCAAAGCGAAACAGGGGATTAGCATCTTCTTCACAAACTATAGCTTAATTTCATGATAACAAAAAGAATACTAGTACTAGTAGTATTCAAATCGGTTTATGGTATTACTTTTTGCCCTTTTCCTTTTGGCCACTGGTCCACAGCTCTCAACTTTTGTCTTTCGGTGAAGATGGTCAATTTGAGACTATTTAAATTCATCCATCTAAAATATTGCTGTGCAGCCTGTGCTTCTGCTTAATCTATACTTCAAAAAAAAAAAAAAAAAATTCCAAACCGCTTTCTTAACAACTCAGTTACGTTACCCTTATGTTGTTTTGATTAATGGAATTTTGGTGTTTGCAGAAAGAGACTGAAGGAAGAGAAGGGGGAAGAAAGAAGAACACAAGAATTATAGTGGTTCGGTAAGCTAGGCCTACATCACTGTTGGAAGCATTCCATCCTTTCTGGTATTTTCTCAATTACACTATACATGTACAGAGCACAAGACTTATATAGCAGAAAATACATAGTGAAAAGAAGAGAAATAACAAATCCCAACGGTAATATAGCTGTCCTATTAAATAAAACATTGACAATGAGCATTGGTAAGAGGCAAGTATAAATGCTCCCTAAGCATGCTGTCTGTTATCATTTCCAACACTCCCCCTCAAGTTTGGCACAAATATGTCTGTTGTGCCTAAATTGTTCATCAGTTCTGAGATTCTGTGTTTGGGAAGACCTTTTGTGAAGAGATATCTGCTAGTTGATCTTTGCTTGAGACACGAGGAGTATGAATCACTTTTTCTTGGACCTTTTCTCTAATAAAATGACAGTCTATTTCTATATGCTTGGTCCTTTCATGAAAGACAGGATTAGATGCAATATGTGATGCTGCCATGTTATCACAATAAAGGGGAAATAGGAGTATTGATAGTAAAACCTAGACTTTGCAACAAAGACTTTAGCCATATCAATTCATATGTAGCAGCAGCCATTGCCCTGTACTCTGCTTCTACATTGGATCTTGCTACTACTTTCTGTTTCTTGCTTTTCTAGGTTACAAGGTTTCTTCCTACAAAGATACAGAATCCGATTGTGGATTTTCTGTCATCAACACTGCTTGCCTAGTCCGCATCAGCAAATCCTTTAAGATCAATTGTGCCATGTCTTTTCACAAGTATACCTTTTCCTGGAGAGTTCTTGAGATACCTTAAGATTCTGTTCACAGCTTGCATGTGAGTAGTTCTAGGTGCATGCATGAATTGGCTAACTAAACTCACAGCATATGTTATGTCAGGTCTAGTAATAGTTAAGTAAATTAACTTGCCAACTAACCTTTGAAAACCCTCAATGTCTTCCAACTTTTCACCATCTTAGCAGTTCAGTTTGTTGTCGTAATCAACTGGTGTATCTAAGGGCTTCACTCCAAGTTTGCCTGTTTCCCTTAGTAAATCCAATGTGTATTTCCTTTGAGAAAAATGAATACCCTTTTTTGATTGAGCCACCTCAATTCCTAAAAAATATTTTAGTTTTCTCAAATCTTTGATATCAAGTGCTGCTTGAAATGTTCCTTGAGTTTGTGAATTTCACTCTTATCATTTCCAATAACTATAATGTCATTCACATATATTAGGATAACAATGGTTGAATTTCCTTAATGCTTGATGAATAGAGATGAATTTGCAGGACTTCTTTGAAAATCATGTTGCTCTAAAGCTGGGCTGATTTTATTGTACCAGGTCCTTGGAGATTGTTTTAATCCATAAATCGATTTTTGCAGCTTACACACAAGACTTTGATCCCTTTCTTGAGGATGTCCAGGAGTAATTGCATATAAACTTATTCTTCCAAGTCTTCATAAAGAAATGCATTCTTCACATCTAACTGATCTAGAGACCAATTCATGTTTGCAGCAATTGAGAGAAGAACTCTTACAGTGTTCATCTTACCAACAAGGCAACAAGTGCAAATGTTTCCTTGTAGTCTATCCCATAAGTTTGAGTAAATCCCTTGGCCAGAAGTCTAGCTTTGTGCCTCTCTAATGTTCCATCACTTTTGAATTTATTTTTATAAATCCATTTGCAGCCAACTGCATTTTTCCCTGGTGGTAACTTGACAACTTTCCAGGTTTGATTCTTGTTGAGTGCCTCTAATTCTTTCTCTCATAGCCTTTCTCCAAATGATGTGGGTTTTAGCTTCTTCATATGATTTAGGCTCCTCTATGCTTGAGATAGAACTAAAAAAACACTTATGTTGCTCTGAGATATTTTCATATGATACATAATTCTGAATAGGATAAGTAACATGAAATGACATATCAAAATCTTTGTATTTTCCAGGAATTGTGGTTTGCCTACCTGACCTCCGAGGAATTGGTTGATTCTGATTGTTGGAGTCCTCATGATGGACATTTGAAGTCATTTCAGCCTCTATAGTTTCTTCAAGGTGAGAGTCACTTTGTGTTGTGCCATTGATTTCTCCTTCAGGTTCCATATGCTCAATTCTGTTGAGCTGTTCTTCACTGGAATAGGTAAACTGAATAATGATTGTATCTCCCCCTGAGACTTGGCACTTCCTTCATAGTAGGATCTTTCTTCTGCAAAAGTAACATCTCAAGAAACATAGAACTTTTTTTTAACAGTATCATAGCATTTATATCCCTTTTTTGTAGATGAGTAGCCAAGAAAAATACATTTCACAGCTCTTTTATCAAGTTTATCTCCTTTTTTCGCTCAGGTAAGAACACAAAGCACACACAACCAAAGTCTCTTAGATGATTTAACTCAATCTTTCTGTCCTTAAGAATATCTAGAGGAGTTTTGAACTTAATGACTCTGCTGGCAAGCCTATTTATCAAGTGGCAAGCTGTTAAAACAGCTTCTGACCAAAAACCTTAAGGAACATTCATTTTAATCATTAGACATCTAGCAACCTCAAGAAGATGTCTATTTTTCCTCTCTGCAACTCCATTTTGAGGTGGAGTCCCATCACAAGAAGTTTGGTGTATAATTCCAAGTTTGGCTAGCTTTTCCCTAAAGTCTCCACTTTCAAATTCTCCTCCATTGTCTGATCTTAGAATTTTGATTTTTCCATTATATTAATTTGAAATGAGACTTTGGAATTCTTGGAATTTAGAAAAGGCTTCACTTTTGTTTTTTAACAGATAAACCCAAGTACATCTTGATTTGTCATCAATAAATGTAACAAAATAAGAAAAACCATTTGGAGAGACCCATTTTTTGGCTCGTATCCTTTAATTTAAGTTATTTTGTTACTATATTTACATTTAGAGTCTTTCAGGGTCGTTTAGGTCATTTTGCCAATTCAGTAGAACCGTTTTGCATTAGCGTATCTCATCTCATCCTTTACACATTTCATTATTGTAATTTCTAGTTTCTGCATGGCATTTTGGGCCTATATCCTTTTATTTAGGTTAAATTTTCCTTAACTTGTATTAGAAGCATTTTGGTTAATTCATAGTTCATTTTTAAGTAAATCCATTCCTTTGGGTCCTTTGGGCTTACTTTTTACTCCATTTCGGGTTTTTCCTTCACACTTTGCTTTTGGACATTCAATTGTTAATTGAACCATTTCATTGTAATGTGATTTGGGCTTTGACAAATTGGAGAGTCTAAAAGAGGGGGTCCATTCAAGTTCCAAATTCATACAGAAAATTACAAGAGCCTTTTTATTTATTTCAATCCCTTTTAGAGTTTTACATTTACAAAATTGAAATTCGAAAATACAAAAAAAGGTCCATTTTCAGCCTAAGGCTTTCCGACCCCCTTTGTGTTTAGCGCCCCTCATTTCTTTTGCATCTCTCAATCCTTCCTCGCTTGTTGTGTTAGTTCAGCTGGCCAATTATGTGCACCAAAGATTCAACTTTGCAGACTTGAGACATTCGACCGTGGTGCATAATTCATACAGCATGCACTCAAAAAAATAAATACCAAAAATAGAGCATGTAGATACTATATGGCATTTTCAATCACACACTGGCACAATCATGTCACACTTTCCAGTTCAATTTCAAGTTTCACATAACACCTCTACATCATATTGCATTTAGCACTTTCCCTTCACAAATCTATTGCAGCAAGCATATCATGAGCATTATCAAATTCAGAAAGATCATCAAGCATCCATTTCAGTTTACAAATTCCATAAGATCATTGCAGTTGCATTCAAAGCATCTCATTCAGCATTCAAGCATTTACATTTTCATCACTGTTTAGCAGCATTTCTCGATGAACAAAACAGCATGCATTGCAGTCACTCATTCTTAGCATCTAGTCAAGTTTACAGCATTATTAAACACTTGCATTTCAGCAACAAGTTCCAGTCATCAAGCTTCTAATATGTTCTTAAGTATAGTTTATCCTATTTAAAGTTACATTGCATGACATTCTTAGAGCATTTCATTCAAAATAACCAGCATTTGAGTTAGAGTATCTCTTTACATTTTTTGTTAGTTTAGCAAGCATGTAGTTGCATGGCATACCGCATAATAAGAGTGAATTTGACACACAAGCATGGCAACACAGCAAGTAAGAGAAAGAGTGGCAATTCATCATTTCATCATTCACCGTAAGACCGAAAGGAAGAAATCATGAACACAAAATGCACAAAACAGTTCTCAACAAGGTAGGAAGCAATAACAAAAAAGGAGGGCTTACCATGATGTGGCAGTCTTTGATGGGTCTTGTTGGATTTGCCAGCTCAGCATGAAGGGGCAACACGTGAGTTGCCAAAACAACAAACTGCAGAGATGGAAACATTTTTAGTGAGTCTATAAGGTGACAAACAGGGCAAGCAAACAGGACAGCAAGAAGTAGTAAGACAAAAAGCAAGCACTTACTCTGTCAGCACCAACCCTAGTACCCACTGCCATACCAACTGGCAAACATGCCAAACTAAAAAAAAAACACAAAATAAGACAAACCGAGGGCAATAAATTCCCTAAAAATGGGAATTGCAGGGGGAGACAACAATCAACTCTCAAAGCCTCAAAAGTAGAAAAATGGAAATTCAGATTGGAGAGCAACAAAGGCTATTGAGCCATTAGATTAAGAATAGAGAAGATGAGCGGTGAAGAGGGGGTTGGTCATTTGGAGGATATATGCTTCAACAGTCTCAAAAGGAAAGAGGTCAGTTTTAGTAGGAAGTCTTTCTAGGGTTCATAGTTTTTTCGTTGGTTCATCAGGGCAGTAGGAAAAAATTCAAAAAAAGAGAGAAATATAAAACAAAAAAAGAGGTCAGTTTTTTTTAGATTCAAAAAAATTAGGGTTCATAGTTTTTCAATATCCTTAGCAACAAAAAAATGCAGAAAGAAATACAAAAAAAAATACAAAAAAGAGAAAAATGAAAATAGAGGAAGAAGGTTAGGAATTTTTACCGAAGCTCTCCCTTCATCTGGGCTTTGCCTCGGGTTACCTATTCTCTCCATTCTTCGGTCTCTATCTTCTGTTTTTAAGGCTTCAATAGGTTATGTGGTTTCAAAATGGAAAGAGATTTTCAAAAATTGTTTGAGGGCTTTTATCTAGGTAGTTGCTAGGAACGAAACGCCGGAGTTTGGTGGCCTTTCGACGGTGGGAGAGGTGTTTGCAGCGGTTGGCTTCTTAGAGAGAGAGAGAGAGGAGTCTGAAGGTAGAGAGAGAAAGAGGAAAACGTGGATTGAGGAAGAAGAGGAAGGGAAGAAGAAGAGAGGTACGGCTTGGGGGTGTAGAGCAAACTTTGAGGAAGAATCAAAGCTCAAGGGGGTAAACTTCTAACTTCTTTTAATTTAGCCCTCAATATTAATTCGATTAAATCCTGTTATATGTTTTTGGTTCACATAAAGACTGAAAATTGATGGAGTGTTCAAATGGATCCCTGATGGTCCGAATATAATGCAATTTAGGGTTTGATCTGCTTTTATTATTACTTTTTATGTGTTAATTCAATTGAGTTTACGTAGTTTAGAAAGTAAAGAAAAAAAAATTTCTCCGCACGTGAGAATTTTTCTCTTTCCATAGAGACGATTACTCCTTTTTGAGAAAAATGGTTTCTCCATTTTTGGGGATTAGCTTAGGGTTTGTCCATCGTTTCTTCATCTTCTTCGCTTTGTTTCTTCTCGTTTCTTAGTGATTCGTCTTGAATTTTTTCAGTCTTGTAGTTTCTGTGTCTTACGGTGTCCTTTGCTCGTTTCCTCTGTGTCTTTTTAGATTTAGAAACTGTTCCTTTTCTTGGCCTCCTTTTTTCTTTCGCGTCAATTTCTTGTTTTCTTTTGATTTGTTGTTTTTCTAGGTTTGTGTTTTTGTTTTCTTGCAGGGATAGTGTGATCGGATTCGCCATTGACAGGGTTATAGAATACAAGGACTCTGTTTGGGTTTGTGGTAAGATTGGGTATTGTACCGGTTTTCAGCTTTTTCTTTCAATATGGAATCCCAAGGAGGATCGAGGGAGGTGGGGGAGAGAATCGGTCGGTGCGGTCGGTTTCGGTTCCTGAAAATCCAAAACCGCCGACAACCGACTATACAAATATTAGCACCGAACTCCGACTGCTATATATACATAACCGCCATACACCGACCGCCGTCGGTGCGGTCGGTTTTGGCGGTTTTGGCAGTACAAATTTCAGAACTAAAAATTACAATATATAGAACTTAAAAATAAGTTGTTTAAAGGCTTTAAGAACTTACCTTTTACTGTTTTCGCATGGCTTGGTTCTTCCCGTTTTCAGGTCGAGTTCGATCTTCTGAAGGTTGAAACAGAATTTTTCCAGCTTGTTCTAAATAACTCCAATTTAGTTTCTTTTGCCTTGAAGCACTCCAATATGTACCTAAAACATAAATATGAATAAATTAAACATCAAGTACATAGAAATATACACATAATCAAATATAATTAACATGTAAAATACAATAAAATGTGTGCCTAACACAAGGCTCTTCCATCAAGTCTCCTTCCATTACCAAAAGAAATAGCCTTCTCCAATTCCTTTTTGTATCTATATCTAACAAAGGCAAAACTTGTAAACTTGTTTCTCCTAACTAGCATGAAAATATCGAAAACGACACCAAAGTCATTGAAAAGATCTCGTGTCTCCTTTCTCGTCACTCTGCCATCAATATTACTAACAAAAACTGAATGTAAACTCAATCTCCACCGAAAGGAACCTGAGCTTAATCGCCGGCCCTACCTCGACGAATGTCAAGAAATGTTCTTACTCCAAGCTCTCTTTCATTACACCGTTAATTACTCTTAATAAGACTTTTATAACCTAGATCAAGGCCAACAATAATATAATTGGAGCCTTAAAATTTTCATTAATTATTTCAGCTGATGTCATCTTATGATTTTGATAAGCTTGTTGAATAAACCTTGGAGGAGAAGGTAAGGATTTGTGAGCAACAACGTGAGGTGGAAAACGCTATGGCAACTGAAAAGTTTTTCAGAGAATGTTACGATAATCTTTCTTCTCAACATGGAATGCGGTCCATCCCACTTCCCAAAAATTTCTGAAGAACAGCGGAAAGAGAGATGACTTGCCTCGTCGTGATTCAGATTGTGTTATTAGAGATGATCAAGGACAATGAATAGCTGGATATGCCATAAAGAGTTGTTCGACCAGTGTTCAAGTCGAACTTTGGGGTTTAAGGGATGGCTTAATGTTGGCTCTTTTCAAAGGAATGCATAACATGGATATTTCTATTGATGATTTGCTTGTTGTCAATCTTATTGAGAAGGCCGATGCTTCTATATATTCACCCTTTGGAAAACATCATTTATGATTGTAGGTCTATTATGCAAAGCTTTCATAATGTGAAGATCTCACATTGTTATAAAGAAGGTAATATGATTGCAAATGCCATGGCTAACAAAGAAAGGGTTGTAAAAGAAGGGTATGCAAGAATCCTTTGTTTCTTTTGATGTAATTCCTAACTTTGTATTGGACTTTTCACTTGCTAATATTGGGGGAATTTCATTTCCCAGGCTTGTAAAAACTGCTTTTTAATTTATCTACTATACCTTTTCTTTAAAAAAAAAATTGGGGTCCATTTATATTATAAATAGTAAAATCTGTTAAAAGAATTCGCAGTTGTCAATTCAAACGCTGTTATTCATAAAATAGGCTAAAGTTGTATAAGTTAATCATATTTCCTAGATTATATATATACTATATATTATTTTTGTACATCACCAAATCAAAAACCCCAATATATACTTCTCACCAAGATTGAGATAATTAACCTATTTTTGTTTTTTCTTCTATGCTTTTAAGAGTTGTAACAGGTATATTATTAAACACGTATAAACCCAAATCCAACTTGAAAAACAAAATAATTGCTACCCAAGCACATGCTAGCACACTTTTGTTTTGTTTTTTTTTTTCGAAGAAAATATAATTTTCATTTATGAAAATGATATTACATAGTCCATAACATAAATTACAATAAATTGAATTTCATCATCAACAACTTGATCTGGATTTGTTATCTTGATATGAATCCTTTGAATTGGAATTTCGAACCTTTCCTATGAGTTTGTAGCATGCGCGACACCTCTTCGTTTTTGATTCTGTGAGCTTTCACCAACGATAGAAAGCTAAGTGATCTAAAAACCTCCCCGATTGATCCGAAAACCACAAAGAAAATCCATCTCAATATGATGGTGAAATCCTCAATCTATTGTAAACTCAAAAGACATCAACCAAACTGAATAAACTGACTCGACAAACTGAACTAACTCAAACATCCAATATCTGAAGATCTAAAGATCTGGAGACTCAAACATCCAAGATCTAAAGATCTGGAGACTAATAACCCAAACAGATCAACAGATCTGAGATATGTGGGACTTTATTCTAAAACTAAAGAAGAAAAAAAATCAAAGATACGAAATAAAAAAAAAAAACCAAACCCCTCCTCCCCCTTGACAATAATAGCCAAAGAGGAGGAGCGAAAGGAGAACAATGCAAGAAAAATTAGATAAGGGAAAAAGAGGGAGACGGCTAGGGTTTTTCCCAAGCACTTGAAATTGAAAATTTAATTAAAGAAAAACGTGGACTTTGATTCATGCTAGCACACTTTTATTAAGATAACATAATGCGCATGCAATCTCATAATACAAAATCTTTTTCTTATAAAAATATTCTCTATAGTAATAATGCCATTTGGTATTCTCCACTAGCTAGTTAGTAAAATTAATTAATTAATTCTTTTAAACACCAATAACCTTAAATGGTTTTTTCTTTTTGATAAAAAAAAGGTACGTTATCTTATAAAATGTCATTGTTATTATATGGAAAGGACGAGTTAGGTACTTCATTAAACAAAAGAATTGTAATCATATCCTAAGACAAGGAGTTAGGTATAATATTCAAGATGAATATTTGAATCTTTTTCCTTTCGCTCCTTTTTTTTTCTTTTATTTTATTTTCTATAGCGCGGAGTATCTTCTCACTAATTTTGACGGTTAGATTGACTAATTTACTCGAAAACTACTTACTTCGTGTTAAAGCGAGGACTCCTCTCAGAAATTGCAGAGATACACAAGGTATTGCTTACTACCTTTTGCTTTGACATACACAAGGTATTGCTAATTAAGCATGTCAGCTATATGAAAAGAATTACAACAATACATATATACGTATACCGCCAGAAATATTCTATAATTTATATTCAAAAATTACATCAAATTACAAAGAAGGGGAAGAGAAGACTTTAATCACATGCAAGCACTATAAGCACGTATATATGCATATTACCATCAACAATTGTTGGGCCTCCTCTTACTCATCATGATGACTATATATAGGTGCATCCAAGTGATCATGTCATCATATCCTGCAATAAGATGATAAAGAATAATTATTAATAAGTTGATTGGTCTACACTGGCTCTACGGGCGTTCTTTTTTTAGAATCGTAATTTATCACCATACATATATTACAAGATTTTCACTGTAAATTTAAAATTGAGACAATGCTTAATTTGACGTGTTTATTGGGATTGTTCTATTTCCTTTTTTAAGGTAAAGATTTTTCAAAAAATAATCGACGGGAAAAAAATAAAATCAATGAATGCAGCACTTGTGGAACTAACAAATGGGAGGGTGCAATTAACTAAATCTGATTCAAGAAATCTTGTAATTACCAAAAGGTAAGGGGAAAGAAGGAAATAAAGGAATATGACATGCGACTTTTTGAGTCATTTGTCAATTGAGAAATGACCAAAAAGTTTAGTTATTTAATCCACTCAAGAATCAAAGTTATGACATTTAAGTAATCTGCCAAGTAGGTAAAGACGAAAAAGATTAGTTCTCTAGCTCATCATCAATCCTTGATGGGGATCTTTTATTAATTCCACTACTCTATTCAAGTCCATTGAGAAATGACCAAAAAGATTACTTATTTAATCCCCTCAATAATCAAAAGTTAGGACATTTAAGTAATCTGCCAAGTAGGAAAAAACGAAAAAAATAATAAGTTCTCTAACTTCAAAACCAAGTCTTGGTAGGGATCTTTTAGTAATTCCACTACTCTATTAAATTCAATTGAGAAATGACCAAAAAGTCTAGTTATTTAATCATCTCAAGAATCAAAAGTTAGGGTATTTAAGTAATCGGTCAAGTGTGAAAAGACGAAAAAAATTAGTTCTCTCACTCCTCATTAATCCGGGGTGGGGATCTTTTAGTAATTTCCATATGTTTATTCAAATAATATGTAGTATATACTAATTCCATGATAGGTAGATAATTAAATTAATACTAATTCCATGATAGGTAGGTAATTAAATTAATGGGAATACATATATATAGAAAAGATAGATTAACTATTAATTATTAATGAATATATAGATTTGATAACGTACTGAACATATTCGACGTTAATCTTTTGGCCAGAACGGGAAATGGTGGCGAAAGCATCGTTGGACATGAGAATGGTGGAGGGACATGGCGAGATAGGGCAGAAATCCACCACCTTAACATCCACCGTATCAGCTTTGCAAGGCCTTCGGTTGCCACTCAAACATCTCATTCTGTAACGCCGCCCGCAAGCAGCTCCATTATCCCACAGCCCTTCACTCACTGCTACGAACAAATTCCCTGCCGGAAATTGATCTTCCCTGTTACCATTGCACTTGGTTGCTGCATGATTATTATATATATTTATTAAATAATAAGGTCAAAAAATAAATTGAAAATGTTAGTTTTGATATATATGAAAGTAGACTTACGTAAGTATGGAGGATTATAGGAAGCGGCCGTTCCGATGTCCCCAACTACAACTTGTCTGCTTAAGAGGTTTAAGGCTATGATTAGCAGCAACAAGCTGCGAGCAGCCATTATATATTTCAGAAAAATGGAAATTAAGCAATGATGAGGATGGAAAACAAGTTTGTACTTATCAAATTTATAATGCTTGGATTTGGAGACCAACAACCCATCGAATTAAACAATATGAAGAGGGCTTATCATAAAATTTTCTACTTTTTTTTATATGAATTGTGTGGACGTGTTGAAATCCCACATATTTTGGTCTCCTTCTAGATTATAGATATATATATAGATATAGCACATCAATCACGGGTGTGTAACACTTTACACAGTTTAATTATAATTCGTTGAGAGCAACTCTTTTTTCTTTCTTTAATCTATAGACTATATATTTTATATCAACAAAAAAAATAGATGAGAATGCGAGCTCTCGTTTCATTCCACTTTTTCTACGGCCGACATGCATCCATCTTCATAATAAATGCTTCATGCATATTGATATATCCAAATTTAGTGCTTGGCATTATTATATAGAACACAGTATATCTAGGTAGGAACTCGAATTTTATACTTATCTTTTTTTTTTTTTTGAAAGGCAAATAATAATGTACAAACCTGCAACTCCAATACTCTTTCTCTTTTGTGCGCTCACATTCAAATCTTTATAAGCTAAGGAGAAAGTGGACTAATTACGTAAGAAGAGGATTAAGGGTATTCCAATTAACCATTAAATATATAACATTAATAAAATCATGCATTCAATATGAAATTATAGAGTATATACTTATAGTATTGGAGGGAACTATGATTTCAAAAATCTTGAAGAATTTTAGATGAGATAAACACTAGCTAATCATATCTTTAACCACCCAAATATTTGTAATTTAAACTCACCCTTATCATATACTTGTACACCTATTACTACACTGTATTTAAACACTTGAATGCTTAATACAGAATGAGGTTACTCTTTCCTTTTATCCTTCTGTTCTTCACATTCTTTATGGTATCAAGAGCTTTCTTTCTCTAACGAGCCGGTCCTGGTTCTTTCTTTTCCCACCCTCCATCCCTCATTTCTATTTCCTCTTTCTGATTCATCATGTCTTCTTCCTCACAACCAACTGGTACCATTGTTTCCAGTCAGAATCTTCCTCTATTTACGATCAATGCGACAGCTCATCTGCCAATCAAATTGACTGCCTCCAATTTTCCTTTCATGGAGGACATAATTTCAATCTTTACTCATCGGTTTCGATCTCCTTGGATATATTGATGGCTCAACCAAGGCTCCACCTCAACAGGTTCAAAAGACTGGAACCACTGAGATGGTTTCCAACCCCGCCTATGAGCACTGGCTGAGGCAAGACAGGCTGCTGCTACATGGAATGATAGCATCTTCTTCTGAAAGTGTGGTCTCACACATTGCCTCTGCTTCCTCCTCTCATGATGCTTGGTCAAAACTTAACAAGCTATATGCCAACAAATCGAGATCCAGAATGATCGCCCTACGAGACAAACTCACAACACCAAGAGGTAACAAAAGCATCTTTGAATTTTTCCAATCATTGCGAAGTATTGTTGATGAGTTAGCTTTGATTGAAACTGTCATCTCTGAGGATGAACTTGTTATACATGCATTGAATGGTGCTGGACCTGAGTATAAAGAGCTTGCAGCTGGGATTTGAGCAAGAGAATCCTATATTTCTTTTGAAGAACTAATGGAAAAGTTTGTTGATTATGAACATGTTCTTAAGAAACAGGAACAAATAGTCATTGACTTGACTATTCCAACTGTTCAGTATGCAAATAAAAATAATTTCAGATCAAGAGGCAGGGGTCATTATTCTAAATCAACTGGATCTCAGAGGAATTATCAGAATTTCAATTCCTCAGGCAAGAAAATGTTCTGTCAATACAGTGATAAATCAGGTCACACTGCAAAAATGTGTTATCAAATCCGGCCTAAGGATCAAAATGCACCAGCTGCTCATTTGAGCACTACTCAATCACCACAAAGCTGGATTGTTGACTCTGGTGCAAATCATCATGTCACCAACAAGCTGCAAAATCTTCAACTTGCACAGGAATATGATGGTCCAGACAGTTTGCTGATTGGTGATGGCACAGGTCTCTCCATTTCTCATACTTGTTATACACTTATCAAACCCTCTACTCATTCTTTGTCTCTTAAGAATGTTCTTTGTGTTCCTCAAGCTAAATCCAATTTGGTTTCTGTTTCTCAACTAACTGAAGCTAATGATGTTTCTGTTGAATTCATTTCTAAAAATTTCATGGTAAAGGACTTGCACACCAAGGAACCAGTGGCACACGGCCTGAATAGGGGATGACTCTACTACTTCACCAATAATCCACCAATTGTTGAAACTCAAGCATTAGCCCTAGTTGGAGTCAAGTCTGATCTTGAAACTTGGCACCAAAGACTTGGTCATCCAAATTTCAATGTTCTTCATTTTGTTCTAAAGTCTTTTTCTTTACCTTGTTCTTCTTTTAAGAAATTCAGTTCTTGTAATGCCTGCAATTGCAATAAAAGTCATCGCTTACCATTTTCTTCATCAACCATTGTTAGCAGAGGACCTCTTGATGTCATATATACTGATGTATGGCGTCCTGCTCGTGTCATTTCAAATCAAGGGTTCAAATAATATGTGGCCTTTGTTGATTTGTATCCCAGGTATACTTGGTTCTATCCCATTAAGCTCAAATCAGATGTTTTTGCTCTATTTCCAAAGTTCAAAAGTCTTGTTGAGAACTACTTTAAAACCAAAATTGTTACCATCTTTTCTGATTGTGGAGGAGAATTTGAAAAACTCAACAAATTTTTTCTCTACTTTTGGAATACAGCACTTGCAAACTCCTCCACACACACTACAACACAATGCCATTGTTGAAAGAAGGCATAGAACCATTGTTGAAAAAGGACTCACTCTCTTACATCATGCCTCAATGCCCTTAAAATACTGGCCTTATGCTTTTTCAACTGCTGTATATTTAATGAATTGACTTCCTACTGAAGTTCTTGAAAACATAAGTCCTTTTCAAAAGCTGTTTTTACAAAAACCTAATCTTG
>AWWV01007104.1:0-17575 GCA_001974805.1 Corchorus capsularis
TTTTTATTTTCCCACAACCAATTTTGTATTAATGGTCCCTTCCCTTGAAAAGGAAAAGAAAATGGAAGGGGATCTTCCAATCTCTAGCATCTTATCCAATTCATAGTGTAATGTCATTACTATTACAATCCTGCTCACATAAAAGATAATACATGTGATGTGATAATTGTTTGAACAAAAGGATTTAAAGATTCTTTTAATCACAAAGGAAAGGAGTTTTGGGGCTGAAAAACTTTCCTATCACTCTTGAATATAAAATCTTCATTAGATTTTATGCAACTAGGAGTCTTGTATTGGCTCATTGAAGCTCGTTTGTGATATAAGAGAATGTTTTAGAAATATAGGAGAGTGAAACAGAGAGTTTGAGAGGCAAAAGGAGTTGTTTTCATTTATGCTCTGATGAGTATATATAAACAAAGTGTATATAGGTAAGATTACAATAGATTACATGATCATAACAATAATTCTAAATTCAAAAAATATTTGAATTGGTCAAGAGTATGGGATAAAACATTATCCCTCTATACGCCCCCTCAAGATAGAGTCTTCAGGTAAGACTCCTATCTTGGAAACTAGATGAAGAAACTTGGACCTTGGAAGAGGCTTGGTGAGTAAATCAGCCAATTGATCATGAGTGGGAACATGTCAAACTGTAAGTTGGCCAGTGTTTACTTTATCTCGAACGAAATGGAAGTCAATTGAGATATGCTTCATCTTGGAATGCAATGCAAGATTCATGGAAACGTATGTTGCACCAACATTGTCGCAAAGAATGAGTGGAACCTGCTTAGTTGAGACATGTAATTCTTGCAAAATATTTTGCAGCCAACTTAATTCTGCTGCAGCATTGGCGATAGCTCTATACTCTGCTTCAGTGGAAGACCTGGCTACCGTTTTCTGCTTTGAACATTTCCATGAAACAAGATTCCCAGCAAAGTAAATGAGATAAGAAGAGACAGATTTTCGGTCTCCTTTGTCACCAGCCCAGTCAGCATCCGTATAAGCAAGTATAGAAGAAGAGTGTGTGGAGTACATTTTAGGAACAAGCCATGAGATGCAGTACCTTTCAAGTAGCGCAAAATTCATTTTGCAGCTTGCCAATGATTGGAAGTTGGCTTGTGCATAAACTGAGCTAACTTGTTGACTGCAAAAGATATATCAGGCCTTGTAATGGCTAGATACTGTAAAGCACCAACGATGCTTCTATACTCTATTGGATCTGACAATGTTTCACTATCATCTACGGTGAGAGAAGCAGTTGAAGCCATTGGAGTAGTTACCGCCTTAGAGTCAAGCATGTTTGTTCTCTGAAGTAATTCAACAATATACTTTCGTTGAGAAAGAAAGAGACCATCTTTAACAGCCACTGTTTCAATGCCGAGAAAATAATGTAGTGGTAGCAATTCCTTCAATGAAAATCTAGCAGACAAGTCAGCAACAAATTTGGTAACAAAGCGAAGATCATTGCCTGTTATAATGATGTCATCTACATAAACCAGAAAATAAACGGTAACACTATCTTTGTGATAGAGAAAAAGAGATGGATCTGATTTTGACTGCTGGAAACCGTAATCAAGCAGGAAAGAGCTTAAGGCAGTATACCAAGCTCGTGGAGCTTGTTTTAAGCCATAGAGAGCCTTCTTCAATTTGCATACATAGTTGGGAGTGGAAGAATCCACAAAACCAAGAGGTTGCTTCATAAAGACATCTTCATCAAGAGTACCATGCAGAAACGCATTGTTCACATCCAGCTGAAAGAGTTTCCACTTTTGTTGCAGAGCAATAGTTAAGATAAGTCGAATAGTGGTGGGTTTAACCACTGGACTAAAGGTTTCAGTATAATCAATACCAGGCCTTTGATTAAATCCTTTAGCCACCAATCGAGCCTTGTAACGAGACACACTCCCATCTGGATTTCTCTTGATGCGAAACACCCATTTGCATCCCACTAGGTTCTGTGCATCTGATTTTGGAACCAATTCCCAAGTGTTATTGCGAAGAAGAGCATTAATCTCCTCAGACATTGCAGCACACCACTTCTCATCTTCTAGTGCCTGAGACACACAAGTAGGTTCAATAGAGGAGGAACAGGGATATTTAGTGGCAATAGAGACTGTTTTCTTCTTGAAAATATTGTTTTTGGCCCTTGTTTGCATTGAATGCGTGTTTCCAACAGGTCTTGGAACTGAATTTCGGCCTTGAGATATATCTGCAACTGGCAAAGATTGTGAAGGCATAAAAGAAGAAGGCAATCGATCTTGTATAGGAGCAACCGATGGGGTTGCTGTAGAGGAATCAAGTGAAGGAATTACCTTAGATGGCAGAGAGGTCGAAGGAACCTCAGAGACAGAAGCAGTATGCGATGAAGATTGCTGCAGTGATGATGACTCCAACGATGAAGAGGGTAGCGAAAGTTGCTGAAGATGAATGAGATGGGGATAAGAGAGAAAACTATTTGAGACGTCTTTGGTTATTGTTCCTGCGGAAGAAGTGAATGAATTGTATGGAAACTCATGCTCATTAAAAACTACATGTCTGGAGGTATAAATTTTATTTGAAATGGGCTCTAGACACTTGTAAGCACTCTGATTGTCGCTATAGCCTACAAAAATACAAGGCTTGGATCTGGGCTCAAGCTTATGTTTGGAGTAAGGCCGAAGCCAAGGATAGCACAGGCTGCCAAAGGTTCTTAATTTGGAGTAGTTAGGATCTTTGGAAAATAGAATTTGAATCGGAGACTTACCATCAAGTACTGGTGTTGGCATGCGATTGATCAGGTAAGTGGCGGTTTTGAAAGCAAAACTCCAAAGGGTAAAAGGCAATTTGGCTTGAGATAGCAAGGCTAAGCCCGTTTCAACCACATGTCGATGCCGCCGTTCAGAGATGCCATTGTGTTCAGGTGTATGTGGCGGTGTTTGGAGGTGAGAAATGCCATGTGACTCAAGGAATTTCTTTAATTTCTCATACTCACCCCCTCCATCAGAGTATATTGATACAATAGAAGTCTGAAAGAAATTTTCAACAAGTGCTTTAAATTTAGGAAATAAGGTGAAAAGATCAGATTTTCTCTTGATAGGATAAAACCATATATATTTCGAAAAATGATCAACAAAAATTACATAGTAATGATAACCATCAATGGACATTTCAGGTGCTGCTCCCCAAACATCAGAATATATAAGTTCAAGCGTCCTAGAGCTAGTTAAGGATGAAGTTGCAAAAGGCTGCTTATGACTCTTGCTACACTGACAGGCATTACATGTAGAAAATTCAGCCTTGGAAGAAGACAGGGAAAATTTATTCAGAATGCATTGCAATATGGAATGAGACAGGTGCCCTAGTCGATTGTGCCAATCTACAGTGGAAACACGAACTGATGAAAAGGCAAATGGTGACTTCGAAAGGGTTGAGGCTGGTAGCTGATAGACATCATCAATGAGCAATCCCCTCGTCAATGCCTGCTTTGTCTGCACATCCTTAACAAGAAAGAAATCATCATGAAATTCAACAAATACATTATTTGCTTTGCAAAATTTTGAAACTGAAATCAAATCTTGTTTCATAGTTGGAACACATAGAACATCTCGTAGCTTATAAGACTTATCATGATAGTGGCAAATTAACACTTCCAGAGTGAGTAATGGGCAGACCTGAACCATTACCAACAATTACTTCATCAGTTCCCTCATAGTCAGAGACAATTGACAAATTTTTGAGATTTGAAGTGATGTGATGAGAGGCTCCTGTGTCCATACACCAGGACTTGTCACCAGAATTGGTGCTGGCATAATTAGCAGTTGGCGAGGAATTTGGCGAGGAAGTGAAGAAGCGTTTCCCTTGGCGACAAGTTTTAGCCAAGTGACCGACTTTGTCACAGATTTGGCACACCGGCCTGGAATTACTGCGTTGATCATTGTACCCTCTCCCATTATGGAAGGAGCGCCCCCTGGAATGAAAATTCCTAGAAGTAGGATTAGTGCCAGATTTTCTAGTGTAATGGGCAGTCGATATACTTACTTCACTTAAGGAAGCTTCATGTTTCAATTGAAGCTCAAAGGCAGCAACTTTGTCATGGAGTTCTTCAAAAGAAATCGGATTCTCTCTGGCACGGATGGCAGTAGTGAATTCTCGATACTCTGAGCCAAGACCGCGAAGGATGTGGAGGACCAAATCATCATCATCAATCGGTGCTCCAGCAAGTCTACATTCATCAGCGATATGCTTCATTGTATGAAGGTATTCACCAACAGGCTTAGTGTCATGTCTGGTGGAAGAGAGCTTGTCTTTGAGATCCATAATACGGGATCGAGTCTTGTTGGCATACATCTTAATCAATTTTTGCCAAGCCTCCATGGAAGTGTCTGAGGCAGCAATGAATAGCAGAAGATTTTCAGAGGTAGTTGCAAAAATAGCAAGCAGAATAAGCTTGTCTTGGCGCATCCACAAGGAATACGCCGGATTAGGAACCATCTTTCCATCTTGCTGTATTTCAGAAGCGAGTGCCGGAAAGGAACCATCGACATACCCGACGAGATCATAACCAAATAACAACGCATCAAATTGCGCTCGCCACGAAGAGAAATTGGTGGCAGTGAGTTTGACCGGCAACTGAGTTGTTGCATTGACAGCAATAGGTTGAGCGGAAGAGGTGGTGGAAACAGCCATGATAAAACAGGATCGAAGCTTGTTTAAAGCAATAAGAAGTCTGATACCATATAAGAGAATGTTTTAGAAATATAGGAGAGTGAAACAGAGAGTTTGAGAGGCAAAAAGGAGTTGTTTTCATTTATGTTCTGATGAGTATATATAAACAAAGTGTATATAGGTAAGATTATAATAGATGACATGATCATAACAATAATTCTAAATTCAAAAAATATTTGAATTGGTCAAGAGTATGGGATAAAACATTATCCCTCTATATGTGATACATGATAAATTAAAGCATCAAAACTTCCTTGCTCCACCACCCTCATCTCCAAAGCTCCAACTGCATTTTTCTACCTATAGAATGACTCTTCCATTCTAGAGCAGCATTCTTTTGGATCAAGCTCTTTCACATCATTGCCTTCTTATGCCCTAAGCTCCCAAAATATGACATAGTGACCATATTATTTTTAATCCTAAAGTCAACATACTTCAAAACTAATCCTAAAGTTCTAATCCCTCTAATTAAAGATTTTTAATCCCTCTATATTATTTTTAATTTGTATTTGACGTATGTAAATATAAACTTATGAAGTATTATGTACATATATGTTATAACTAAAAAAATTAAAATTTAATAACTATGTTTAAGTATTAAAAAAACAATACAGAAAAAATAACCAAAAGAATTACAAATAAAATATAGTCTATGGCAATACTTAATAATATATTTATTTTGTAATTAGATAATCTAATATACAAATAATCGAAGAAAAAAAAAAGAAATAAAAATTATATTCCACACATGTGTACTTTTCATTTTCATAAATTTTGATTAATTAATCATCAAAATCTGGTCATTTAGTTTACAAAGATTTGAAGTAATCAATCTCATTGAACAAACAAACAAAAAACTTAAATTTTACAATTATAATAATTATCTTCAATAATGAAGGAAGGTTATCAATTTTCTAATTTGAATTTACTAAAAATACTACAGGGCTATTAAGAATGAAGTTTAACATTTAATCATTAAAAAATGTTATCGATTTCTTATGCAAAAAAAAAAAGTGATGCATACAAAAAAAGGAAGGTTATCAATGTATCAAATGTTCATTAAAAAGCTATTTTAGTTATCAAAGTTTTTGAATTATGTTATCAATAAATTCAGTAATTAACCTTAAATTGTTAGTAATTTTAGTAGCCTTTTATCAATAATGACATTTGCCAATGTTCTTCTTTAAGGTTGCTAAAAAAGTTATAAAGATAATAAAAAATGTTATAGTATTAAAAGGCAATTTAGTAACCTAACATCTTTATTAAATTTAGTAGCATTTCATCAATTTAATGAGAATTATCAAATTTCATATCTAAGATTAGTAAAAAAGTTGTGAAGATTATTATAAAAAAAGTTGACGAAAATGATTAAAAGTAATAAAAACATAAGGTTTCATATTCTTTTGCAAAATTAATTCTTTTTCACCTCAAATTAAATCTTTTGAAAATTTTTAACACCAATTAATGCAAAATTTCAAAGAAATTTAAAATATTATTTCTTGATTTTATGTCACGCCCCAACTCGAAATCGAGCAAGGACAACCGCCGCATTTCCTCGTAATGCGTGCCGCACGTTACACGCACCCAAGGTCTCGCGAAGCGTAAAATATGACTTCAGACAAATTCTCATAAGTGAGAATGAAGATAAAACGGTAAGTAATAAAAACAATATATTAAACTTATATAAATGCATTTGGTAAAATAGTTTACAAAATCATAGATTGTAAAACAGCGGAAGGCTATAAAATTGACTCCAGTGAATCCAGACAGTCTAACATCATCACAGGGACCTTGTATATCTACTGTGACACTCACGAATGTGTCGAGTACAATACACGGGTTTGGTTCCTGAAAACACAAGAAGAATTTAAAAGGTTGAAGTGCAGAGAGCTAACTAACACCACATTAAGAGTGAAGTGCATTGCAAATCTAAATCATATATTTTTAAACCATGATGAGAAGTTATGTTGGGGCATTTTAGTCACAAACAAATCCATGGTCATTACCCTTTTGTTTATTCAATTCATATAAAACGGATCTCAAATCCAAAACATTCCAAAAATATACATATCTACATCAAAGCTTATAGTCAATACGCTATTATCAAATATCATAAACAATGATAAACATTCATTCAGAAATCATAGCCCCAATTTAAATAAAACAACAATCATTAACAAAATACAGGAACACGTACGTGAAATATACAATTATTTATACCAAATCAATTGTGGCCTGTCAATTTAAAAGCCAGAGTAAAGCAAATCATAAATTCTATTACCATATGAAAATATATGTATATATGAAAACATGTTGAGCCTCATTTTTTAATCAAAACTGCATATATTGGACCATTGCCCAAAAACATATCTGGTATCGCCTTGCGCCAGAATCGATCACCAGAACCGTTAAGGACTAATTTATAATGAATACGTAATATTTTTGGAACCGTTTGTTTGATAAAATCGTTGATTTGCAAATCATAAAATCATATAAAACTCCATAGCCAACGTCATAAGAAAATTTTTACTGATTTCAGGTCCAGCCCTTGACGTTAGCCTGGGTTTTGCTACTTGGCACTCCATAGCTACACCCACCAATTTCCTTAGTGGCATATCTCCGCGCCCACCACATAAGGCCACACTCATCCACGCCTCTCAAAAGGCGGTCCGTGGACTACTTAACCAAAGAAGTGTTGTTGCAACACTCAGAGTCCTAGGCTCGTGCCAAAGAAAATCATCACAACCATAAATACATTATTTATCAAGGCAAGGCAATAGTCCATCACATAACATATCAAAACATAATCATGTATCAATAACATTGGCTCACAATTCCTGGATCAAATCAATGACATTTACAAGTAACAAATATCAAGATAGATCAAATCATGCAACAGACCATCATGAGATTTCACCATGCACTTAAAACCATATAAGAAAAACCTTGTAAAATTATGCTCTTAAAAACAAGATTTATAAGTACATGAGAGTATTTTCCAAAACGCTTTTCTTAATGAAATGAAGCAAGCTACAAAGCACTCACAGTTTGGGAGATTCGTATACTCCCACAATTGTCCCGAGAAGTCTCTAACAAGGGTTCGCCTAGCACATGTTATTCCTCCTAATAAAGACAATACACAATGTTTCTAAATGAAGTGTTCGTATATAAGACATATGAATTCACTAAAAGAATGTAAATGCAAGTCCTAATCCTATTCCGACCAAATAAACATCTTAAAACAAATCAACAATTATTCTTATTAAGCTTTCATTGGACCAAATATCAATGTCAACTAGGTCGTCAATTACCCTTTCATATCAATATCCACCAATCATCAATTTCAATAACAAATTCCAACTTAAATTATCATGATAGATTCCAAATTGATGTTCTTAACCACACTTTCCATAATTAAATAATAACTAAGCCCTCATCCAAAAATTACCATAACATCTTATTATCACACTTATACAACCACATTTGAGTCCAAAACTATAAATCCCCATACACAAATATCAAAATCTATTCAATTTAATTTACCAAAACTCTTACTAAATATTCTCATGGAACTTCCTCTATTCAACCTAACCAAGTACATATCCAATTAATAATACTCAAAGATCCCAATAACTTTCTCAATACTAATTATATTATTGAATGCAACATCAATAAACCAACTTAAGTTATAAATTTACATAGCCAAAACCCAATCTAATTCTCATACCCAAATATAAAATTAACAAGGTCTACTCCATAGTTTACTCCATGAGTATCGCTCAACATTAACCCCTAGACCTTTAGTTTCCTTTCAATTTAGTCCTCCTTCTTTTTTTCTTTAATCCACATAATTCATAATTTTCCAATTTCTTGTTTTCTTCATAATATCCTCACATTCAATTATCCATAAATTATTTGATTTCTCCATTAAAACCCCAAAATATCTTTTTAGCATCTATATCCTCGAAGTTGTATCTCTTTCGATTCAACCCTCCTTTTCAAATTGCTTCTATATTGTTTCAATTCGGCTTCCATTACAACAATTCCTTAGTAATTTCCCAAAACTTGATCTAATACAATCTAGCAAACAAAGTTCATGAACGTCACATTCGATTCAATTTCTCTTGGTCAACATCGTCACCTCTTTAATCGAATTTGTTTCAAACACAGGAATTTTCTTATTTGATTCAAGATTTCGAATCTATCTATTAAGGTCTCCTTGTCATATACCATATTATTTAAAATTATATATATATATATATCATTGTTCTTCGTAGACAAAGCTAAACCAAATTCCTCTAATTTGTTTATGGTGTCACATTTTATGTTACATCTATTGCAATTTATCATTACTTTAATGTTTAATTAGATAAATTTAATTAGAATTAATCCGGTGTTGTTACATAGATAGTATTATTAATCAAATATCAAGTGAAATGATTTTTATTAGATGCATAAAAAAAGACGTTTTAGGACCGATGCTTATTGAGTGACATGTTTTTTATTAGATGCCTAAAAAAAGACGTTTTAGGACCGAGGCATGATGCTATCAACAATTCAGCAACCTTATATTCTTAATTGCATCCAACTTTTTTTTTTCTCAAAAGTTGTTGAAAACCCTATAATAATCATAAAAAGATATGGTACTATCAACTAATTAAGACCTTACATTATAAAGGTATAGTACTGATTTTCTTATCTGAGATTTCTAAAAGGTTATAAAGGTTATGGAAAACATTATAGTACTATCTAGATTGAAATAACCTTACATCCTTATTAATTTTAGTAACTTTTTATCATTGATAAAAGTTATCAATCTTATTACTTAAGTTTACTAAAACAGCTATAAAGGTTATTAAAATTGTATTTACCAATCCTTACACTTTGCATCAAATATTTTCCCTGAATAAAATTACATATTAAACCATAAAAGTTAAATATAATATTTAAAATTAAAAAGGGTATTTTAGATATTTCAGATCAAGGTTGGTTTTGAAGGTTTAGACTTATATAATAAACTAGTTTTAGCTTTTACGTGCGTTGCACGTGGCAAAACACATTTAAAGTAAAATGTTATTAAAATAATTGAAATTAATTATAGTTCAAAGCATTCAATTATTGTAATCTAACATAGTTAAATTGCGGGAAAAAACATAATTTTTTTAGGGAATACTATATTCAAATCTCATTACAATCAAATAATTTCTCATATGCCGTTATAAAAAAAATCCTTATATGCCCAAACATCCAATGAGAAATGGCCAAAGAAACAAACTATAATAAACATAACAAAGCCAACAACCCACACGCATTAAATACGATGAAACTTGACCTTGAGACCTCGCGGTTCAGGGAGCATGCACCTTACCATTAAGACAAATGTTCAGGTGTAAAAGAAAACATAATTAAATTGAAGTACCTTTTAAATTAAATATTAAAAATATATATCAATTTAAGTGTAAGTCAAAGCATCCAATTATTGAAACATAACTGCTTCTACGAAAGTATACTTTCTTTATATACAACCTTTTTTGTATATCTTTCATTTTGCTTCTTTGTATTTTCTAACTTGACCAAAATTTTCGTTGAAGGCATTGAAATTCCCCGAGAGAGTGCGACATATAGTTGTGCATGGGAGAAAACATGTTGTGGCAGATATACTCCAATATTAAGAATTGTTTGTCCTTGTGCTTTGTTGATGGTCATAGCGAAACAAAGACGAATAGAGAATTGTTTCCTCGTGAATTGGAATGGATATCCTTCGTTTTCTGCTGGTGAAAGCAGAATTTTTTAAGAATAACTTGTTTTCCAGAATATTGGCCAATTGCAATCTCTGCTTGTATTAGATTATATAATACGTATATTAAATTATAAGAAAGTCAATTTGGCTTTTTGTTTCCAACGTCCTATTTAATTTTACCTTTTGTCTTTATTTCCAATCATTGTATTTAATTTTGGTTTTTGTCTTTGTCTCCAACGTCCTATTTGGGTTTAGATAATTTGAAGCAAATGTGCAATGGGCCTTTGCTTTGGATGGTCCAATTTCTCATTCCTATAGGGCCTTTTTTTTTGTCCGTTTTGCTAGGCAATTAGTTTGAATATTCAGATCCTATATCTTATTAGGCCATGACTTTATAACTATCTATATCTATACTATATATAAAAGTACGAATTGTTGACTCCATGTAATTTTTGATGACCACAAAACATTCCTCCTTGATATTTAATTAAGTCCAATTAAGTGTGTAGGCTTCAAAGAATATATCTTTATCTCAAATTGGAGCACAAATAATCTTTGGAGAAGTGTTGAGAAAGAAAATCTTGAAGAAATTCGAAAGGAAATTAAGTGCTCAAAGATTGGAATTAAAGAAAGTTTTAATCGATGAATGTTGAAACATGAAATTGGAGTTTTCATCGATTAATACTGGCTCCGGGTTCGCTGTCAACACTGCCACTTTTTCAAAGTGAAGATTTGGAGTTTTAGTCGATTAATACTGGAATTAAAACTGAAGTTTTCATCGACTAATACTTTTCTAACAGTGTCAGTCTCACTACAAGACAAAAAAACAGCTAGTTTGAAATTGTTGAAAAATTGCTATAACGGCTAGAAAAGAGCTCCAACGGCTAGAATCTTGTAAGAGGGTATATATACACATCATTAAAGCCTTTTGGAGTGATCCAAGTGAGAGATTATTCATTGTTCATCATTATTGAAGCCAAGAAGTCATTTTTTCTCTTTGTCCTTCATTCCTACTAGTTTTGAGAGAAAATTTGTATTGAGCTAAAATTTGTACTTGGGATCTTTGGGAGATCATTGTACTTCTTCATTAATCTTTTCTTGGGTAGAAACAAGTTAGGATCAACTTGTTTTGAAGATTAGAGCTTGGGGAGAGCTCACTTTGTAAAAGGCTTGGTGGAAGCTAGAATTTCACCGGTTTAGTGAAGTGTTTGTGAAAATCCTTGATTGGGGAGATCAAGGTAGAGGATGTAGGTGAGGGGATCACCGAACCTCTATAAATTGTGAGTATTCATCTTCTCTAAACCTTCCTTTTACTTTGTGTTGCAATTTCTCATCTTTCTACCTTCAAACTTCATCTATTTCATCTACCCTTTCTACCCATCTTTGGCAAAGTTCTTGAGGTTGCCACAAATTGTTTAAAAGTGCTATTCACCCCCCCCCCCCTCTAGCACCATATCAAGGGCCTAACACGAATAAGGGGAAACTTTATATTTTCCTATTGTACCATTTTTTTTAAATATATTTCTAAATTACCATTATTAAATAAAAATTTAATTATTTTAAATTTAAAATAATATAAATTTATATTATCCTCATTAATTAGGATCCAACGTGGTCAATAGGGATGCCCCACATCATCTTTAGCATCTGAATTTTCGTCCAAAACATTCTCCAAGTCGGTTTAGGAGAAGATCAATTTTGTCCATAAATTACAAGGGGAAAATCGTCCACCGAAACGGTAGAATTAGGTCTCGAAATACATAAAAGTTGTAGATCTCGGAATCCTCTTTTTAACGGTATCTCATTTGCATTTTTCTGAGCTCTAGATCAAAAGTTATGAATTTTCTTCCAAAACTGCTCTTGTGAAGTTCTCCTTTCAATAGGATTTAACAATGCTGCATTATTGCTGAATCATTATTGCATCATAATTACTGGTTGGACTTAGGCTCCTTCTTTGGGCTTCTATATTAACTAATTGGGTCTAAGAATATCAGATTTAGACTTTGAGTCATCTGGTTTGACAATTTGGACTTCATAGACTCAAATGAGCCTAATGGGCCGAAATGAGACAAAATCAATAGTTTCTCCAAATCACAATTTTATACAAAGGTTATCAAAGAGATTATCAAAATGTCATAGCGATGTTATAAGAATTTCATAGTGTGGTTAACAAAATTTCATTAGTAGGTTACTAATATTTCATAGGGAGGTTATCAAAATTTTATAGGGTGGTTATCAAAATTTCATATGAAGGTTATAAAACTCTCAATTTCATAAGGAGTACCAAAATTTGATAGAAGGTTATCAAATCTCATAGAGTGATTATCGAAATTTCATAGAGATCGGATTATCAAAATTAATAGGAAGATTATCAAAATTTCAAAGCGATGTTATCAAAATTACAAAATGTGATTATCAGAATTTCATAGAAGGGTCAACAAAATTTTATAAAGAGGTTATCAAAATTTCATAAAGAGGTTATCAAATTTTCAAAATGTGATTACAAAAATTTCATAGTGGTATTTCTGGGGAGGTTATCAAAATTTTATAGTATGGTTACCAAATTAGGAAGGTTATTAAACTTTTATTATGGAGTAATCAAAATTTCAGTAAGGATATCAAAATTTCATATAAAGATTATCAAAATTTCATAGTTTAGTTTTCAAAATTTCATAAGAGGGTTATCAAAATTTCATAGTATGTAGATCAATATTTCATATGGAGAGGTTATCAAAAAATCATAGGGAGCTTATCAAAATTTGTAGTTATCAAGATTTCATAAGAAAGTTATCAAAATTTTATAAGGAGGTTTATCAAAATTTTATAGGAAGATTTATCAAAATTTCATAACGAGGTTATCACAATTTCATAGTGTAATTATCAAAATTTCAGAGTGTGATTACTAACAATTCATATGGAGGTTTTTAAATTTTCATAACGTGGTTATCAATATATCATATGGAGGTTATCAACATCTCATAGTGTTGATTATCAAAATTTCATTGAGAAGTTATCAAAATTTCATATTGAGATCTTCAAAATTCCTTAGGGAGGTTAACAAAATTTCATAAGAAGGTTAAAAAAAATTATAAAAAGGTTCTCGAAATTCCATAGTGTCATTATTAAAATTTCATAGGAAGGTTATCAAAATTTCATAATGGGATCATAAAAAATAGTGTAATTATCATAATTTAATAGAGAGGTTAGCATAATATTCACTAAAACTAGTATATAAAAAAATATAGATAGATATATATATTGAGGTCTAATTTTGGCTGTATTGATTTTTTTGAAAACAGCTTTACCGATTTTGATAGAGAAGCAGATAAGAAATTCTCTCTCTCTCTTGTTTTTTTTTTAAATACACAAGAGGGGGGGAGGGGGGGGTGGGGGGGGGGGGGCACTGGCAAGTGCCAACACAACAAAGGAAAAGAAAATGGAAGGGGACGGTAGTCTTTTCCAATCTCTAGAATGAAATTGACAATATCCCAATGTACTATTTACTACCATCTTATCCAATTGATAGTGTAATGTCATTACCATTACAAATCCTGCTCACATAAAAAGATAATACATGTGATGTGATAATTGTTTGAGCAAAAGGATTTAAAGATTCTATTAATCACGAAGGAAAGGAGTTTTGGGGCTGAAAAACTTTCCTATTACTCTTGAATCTAAAATCTTCAAAGCTTCTTTGGATTTTATGCAACTAGGAGTCTTGTATTGGTTCATTGAAGCTCCTTGTGATACATGGTAATCCATTAAAGCATCAAAACTTCCTTGCTCCACCACCCTAATCTCCAAAGCTCCAATTGCATTTTCCTTCCTATAGCTTTTGTATATGTAACTCAATGACTCTTCCATTCTAGAGCAGCATTCTACCATTACCTTTGGATCAAGCTCTTGGACATGATTGCCTTCTTTTGCCTTGAGCCTCCCAAAATATGACATAGTGACCCGGTGTTGATGAAGTATCACCATAGCTAGTGTACCCTGTCAAGATGAATCCGAGCGGATCAAGCAGAGTCTTTGCTTCTGTCACCGCCTTTAACAGGTCTGCTTCGCTTGTTTTATCCGCTTCTATACTTGGAACAACATTCTGCCTCTCAACAAATTTGAATTGAGGAGTCTTATTGTGGAAATCACTCACCATAAGTATATCGCCTACTCTGTATCGATATAGTCCTGGCAAAACAAGAAGATTTGACATAGAAAATTAATTAGCGCATAGTACATATAGATATGAACAATGATTGGGATATGTATATAGTAGTATTTGATTAAATTGGAAGTGGGAAATTTGACCTGTAAAAGTTGTAACAAGTAGTTCATAACATTTCCCAAGCTTAACATCTACAAGATCAACAGGTTCAATCTCTTCATAGTTTCTCTCCATTTCTATGGATTCATTTTCAGTCATTGTTTCACAGTCTTTCTTCACCGGAAGGAATATGAAGTAAGCCATATTGGGGAGAAATGTGTACGAGACATCAGAAGGTTTGCTTAGAGGTTCTAAATTGATCCCACAGAGAGCTTCAGAACAAGCATAATACATAGATACTAAAGGCAGCCCTCCACCATAGAAATCAAGTGCTGCAGTATATTGACTCATAACACCCGTACTAATTCCTCTGATATACTTTGCCTTAGGCCAAAGCTTTGTAATTATTCCTTCCCATGATTTACAGTCACATATGTTTTCTATCGAATTCGCAACTCTGGATTAGGCTTCATGATCAATGCCAATGCATTTCTACATCCTGAATCATCAACCCAATCACTAATGCGACCGGCTCTTATGTTAGAGCATAACTCTTGCCAGTAATCCTCTAAGAACTTGATAGCTCTTAAAACAGTAGATGCAAAGATGGAGCCAATCGACACAACATGATCTCGCTGTATTAATCCAGCAAGTAATTGACAATACATGCTTTGTTTGGTATCTGAGCAAAGGATTGTCTCAATCGGGCTTGTGTAAAACATGGAAGCCATGTTTCTAAACCAGCTGTCCTTGATTGTGCTTGTTGAGACTGATCTTGCCTTTAGGCCACAAGGGGTTTCAGTCTCTGGTTTAACAAACCGAAGTTCCATTCTTTTTTCAGCTTGGTTCAAGTCACCTAACTGCCTGTGATGGATAAAAATTTTGAACTAGTTACTTTAGGACTGTGCTCTTATAAGCATCATGAAAGCTGATTTAGTATATATAATTCAAGTACAAGTGGAATTCAGTTTCTAATACTTGATTTTTATTACAACTAAACATGTTTTTGTAATGTAATCTTGCAAAATTGAACTTACCAACATGATCACTCATATGAACTAATCTTTTTCTTAATTTTCTACTGAAGAAGCCTAAACTAAACTTCAAGTCGATTAACGAGTCTAATCATAATGTGCCCACCAAGTGCACTATGAAAGTCCACTTAGAAGTAACAAAAAGTTAGCAATTCTTACTTTTTCATCACCGACTCTAACAGGGAAATAAAGAATGCCCTTTCCTTAGCCAATTCAGCCGTGGCAGGAATCAACTTCGGTTGCCCTCCGCTAGTCCCAGAGCTGCAAATAAAAAAAAATGATTATTTAATGGAGGCAGAGAAGGAAAAAAAGGGAGAAAATTATGGGGGCAAGAAATATCGACCTTCTGTGAAATGCAAATATGCAATAACAGGATCTGCTAAAAGGATGTCTGATGACTCCCCATTAGCAATTCGATTGATGAAAGGCATAGTATCTTCATAATTCACAATGGGAACTTTCATTTTGAAGATTTGATTCCCAGTTTGGCCATTGAGAAATCGTTTTAGATATTCTGTTCCTGCATTTCTCCTCAAAATCTCCGCCAAAACTTCTTGTTGTATTTGATCAGCATTATTGGTGAGTTCCTCCATCATGTTCAACCCATCAGCTTCAGACTCATAATTTCTTGCCATGCATGCATCAAAAATCTTAACAGTAGTATGAATTTCTGGAATCAAAATGAGAAAGATTGATGAAAAGCTCTACACTCTTCTGCTTATGATGGACACTGAACTGAACACGATAGGGACAATCTGCTGCATGTATAAAGTTTGAAAGGTGGCAGCGCAGGTCGATCAATGGGTGTAAAAATGGCCCCACAGATTGCCAGATGGAGTTTCATTTCACTTTCTGGTTTGGTCAAATTTAAGCTATGCTTGTCCATTTGCTCCTGCTTTATCCAGTTTCAGTTTGTCTGCAAGATTGACACTACTAGAAAAAATTTGCTATTGCGACGTACGGATTCAGTCACAGAAAGTGCAAAATGTGCCGCAGAGAATTATTTGCAACGCAAAATGCTCGTCCCAGCGTTTGTCTTTGTTTCTTAAGTCGTAAATAATCAATTTCGTCGAGTTCGTCACAGATATTTAATTTTTGCGACTGTGTGATCATTTTGTCGTAGTTGAACCTAATTGTGTCGCAGATAGCGGGTTTTCCTTGCCGTTTGTACTTGTCGCTAGCTGTCGCAATTGATTTATTTGTCTGTCGCAATTGGTTTTGATGTTCGTCGTTATCAGTCGTAGATGGAGACTACATTTGTCACAATTATTTCAACTATTCGTCGCAGCTCGTCGCAATTATTTCAACTGTTCGTCGTATTGACAAATATGCTCGTCGCAATTCAACTTATGTTTGTCGCAATTACATGTAATTTACGTCGTAGATAATTCTCTTATTGGCTGATCAGTCACAATTAATAAGCATTTGCGTCGCTATTGATTTTATAAGTCGCAAATTATAAATAGTACTTCCAAAATTTGAGAATGCACAATCTTTTATCAAAATACATAATGACATACATTTCAAATACTATTATATACTTGTTCACAACAATACACTAGTTCATACGTTGTTAATAAATTTAATTCATATACATCATATTCTCCTAATTAATATACAAAATGAAATTCAGACTTACAGAACATTAATGTGTGTTCATTTCTTTGAAGAAGTTTGGTATATGCCACCCAAATCATTTGAAGAAAGATTGCTGCCATAAAGAATGATTTGACATAAAATTAGACCAACAAACCATTAGAAGGGAGAGAGAGAGAGAGAGAGAGAGAGAGAGAGAGAGAGAGAGAGAGAGAGAGAGAGAGAGAGAGAGAGAGAGAG